>JAKKPZ010000575.1:0-26262 GCA_022814885.1 Ditylenchus destructor | reverse complement strand
AAAAGGGGGAAAAAAACCGCTTTTTTTTTGGGGGGGGGGGGTTTAATTCTAGGGGGGGGGAGTAATTTTAGGGAGGGGAGTAATTTTTAAACTACCCCCGAGGTGGGGGAGTAAATATAGGGGGGAGTAATTTTGGGGGGAGCATTACAGGGATTACGGTAGTAAAAATTGTTTTTTACTATTTTAAAAACCCTATTAATTTTAAAAAAGTGCTTTTTTCTTTTAAAATGCACCTTTTTTTCAAAAAAAAAAAAGCACTATTCAAATCCTCTACTCTAACGATCTAAATCATCAACCATCTTTACCTGTCAAAATTAAAAATTTAATATTTTCAAAGCCCATGGCCCGGATTTAAATTCAATTTTTCCCATGCTGTAAAAAAAATTTTTTAAAAATTCATTGAAAAGTTTTTTGGGCAATTGGTTCGTTTCTATTCCGTTAAATTTGAAAAGTCATTCACGTCAGAAGTTTGCGGTACCTAAAATTTCGGAAAACGGACAAAAACCTCCCTTCCGCCTTACGTATCGTTGTTTCTTTTACTTTCCCTGCATTTCCCGGGCGTGTTTTTGTACTTGTGCTTTGAGTATAGGCAAAAATTTGTAATTTTTTTTGGGGCATATTGATCCCGCCATATTGTCAACGGGGTTAAAGTCTAAAAAAAGAAGGGCCCAACTTTTTGTTTAAAAATCAGAGAACAAAAAATCGATATCAAATCAAAGTAAAAGGGAAAAATTCTTGGGGAAAAAATTTCATTTGCATCTAAAGGAGCCTTGTCTGACTACGTGACTTTTTCCATAAAATTCGGTGGATTGTCTGGAAGTTTACTAAGACTTCAAGGGTGGAAAAAATAAGACGGTTCGGATTGGGGGTAAAAATTATGGGAAAAAAAATTTCAAAAAAATTAAGGGGGCTTTTCGATTTCCAAGGGGGTCCGGGGGGGGGGGGCCCAAAACCAAAACGCTCAATCAAAAAAAAGGACCAAACGTTTTGAACTAGTTGGGGATTTTTCCCTTTTTTTCCGAAAATCCTTTTTTGTTTGCTTTGAAGGCCAAAAGCGAAAATTGCAGGGGGGGTTTTCATCGCGAATGGAAAAATGGAATCTTTTTGGATTTTTACCCAAAAAAAGGGGGCTTTTTAAAAAAACCCTTTTTTGAAAATTTGATTTAACCAAAAAAGTAAAACGGAATATTCATTTGGGAAGAGAAATTCATGTCAGCACTCTGAACGGCAGCCTTCGTCCGCCACTACAATGGGAACAAAGTACAAAGGAGCCTGCCGTCTTTTAACGGAATTTTATTTGAAAAAAATATGACTACGTTCAATATTTGAAAATAGTAGAGTTGTGAACTTTTGATTGAACTATTGAGAATAGTTCATTCCGATCAATAGTCAGTCAATAATTCAGACTACAAATGTCTGGTAATAGAAGACGAGACATATCACAAGAGACAATTTCTATATAACTTGACTGATATTCTTCCTTTTACACATTAGCGACGTTCCTTTAGAAATATGGGATTCATTTGATTTTCTTGTTAGAAGTTTCTATTTAGTTTTCATTCTATTTAGTTAATAGCCCCTCTGGAGCTTTATCGATAAATTATAGTCCCAGGGCCCTCGTCGTAATCGACTTTTTTACGCTTAATTAGTATTATTTGACGTAACGTTTCTTTAAAATAACATTTGGTGTTCCATCATATTGACCCAAACCCCTTGGAACCCTTTCGGAACTCCTCGAAAAAAAATAGTTATTCAAACGCTCATTTTGGCACTCGTTGTCGCTCTGAGTTACTTACCCGGAATTTATGGCTTGCACCAATACTTTCCCTGACATTTTTATTTTTCTTGACGAATTTGTAGCGTACATACATAAAAGAGATTAATTTCACATCACATACCAAAAATGTTATAACGTTAATTAATATCATTCGATGTATCGTTTATAATATAGCATTTGGTGTTTATTTAGTAATACTACTAGAAAGCGCGCCGCCTCTATCGCGGCCTCCACGGGCCCTGTATATCCATTACACCCGTAGCACCCGTCCCCACCCGCATCCCCCGTTGCCACCCACATCCCCAACCCCCGTCACCACGTAAAAATGCCATTTTCGACCATGCCGACCCCCGTTTCGACCTGTTCGACCTATGTCGACCCCAAATCTGAGCCGATTTTTGCGGATTTATGGGTGGTAATTACTATAAGGGTGACGTTATCTGAGTCGAAAACGGCCGGTTTATTAAACCAAGTTAGATATTTTTACTTACGACATATTTTTTGGTGCCTAGTTATAAAATGTTTCCAATTCCTTGCTAATGTATAAAAAGTGCTGTTTTCAACCAAGGATTTTCATCCTTACAGGTTCACGGAGTTGTGTAAAATCTCAAGCTAGTTCACTACTAGGTACAGTTCACTTTCTGAAATCTACTTTAGGTCCAAGCTTTCAGCCATATGCCTAAACCTGGAAAAATTTTAGGAAAACAAAACTTGTTTCCCATATTTCAGATTACTTCATACAGTATGTCTTGCGTCAAATTATTCTCAATTCTTATTTTCTCCGTGTATTTTGCTGACTCGACCGACGGTAAAGGTAACTTTTAGTTCTTTCTTATAAAATGATAAATCTTTTTTTCATTCATGTATGAAACCTGACAAAATTTTCTTCATAAAAAGCTCCATATGATTCTGTATTTTTATTGCAAAGTAGTTGATATTTTATATTTTCTTGTAGCGAAGATCATAATGTTTAATATGAGGTTTCTGTGCATATCTCTGGGCATTTTTGTCAAGCATACCTGCAAATTTTCTCAAAAGTGAAAAATTGAGATTTTCGAAAATCTTTATAAAGTCAAAAAGTTTTTAAGTGTTCATCAAATTTTTTTATCTTGTCAAGCACTTCATAATTTTTAAAAACCACTCGCAAAAATGCGTTTCAAAACAAAAGTTCTTTAGTCATTAAACTTCTCCAATCTGACCGTTTCGATCAACACGTTGACGTATCTCAGTGGAAAGCGTCAATAACTGGCCGAGAAATATGGACCAAAATTAAAAATGAACATGTCCGTCTGGATGAATTCGACACCCTCCACGTAGTCCAGGAAGTAAATAACAAGGATAAAAAAGATAGGGTAGTACGAATAGACCAGGATTCTACCGTAGTATTCCAAACCAAGGACATAGTAGAGCTGAATGTAAACTCTTCGATCCTTCGCGAGACTCAAACGATCCCAATCTTTGTTTCGGACAAGCACAATCTTGACGTTAATGTTGCAAATTGGCCAACCCCAATCAGCGGTGAACAAATATGGGAAAAGCTTCGCGCGTTGAAAGAAAAAGGCGTGGTAAGAGATGGTAAAAAGTATGCAGTTACCTTGCCCCTCGACAATGCACTTTATGTGGTACAAAAAGGCAACAATTTGGAGGGAACAATCGGAGGAGTAGCTGTGGAACCGTCGTCTCAAGTAATGTTCATCACAGACGACATTGAAAAATTGCATCTCAACTCGAAAAATCTTGGAACTAAGTCAAGTTAAATTTATCAGTTGTGTTGTTAAAAAGAAATCGTATTTATTTTGAAAATAAAATTCGAAATATCTGATAAAGATCCTTGAACTTTAGGAACTATAATTTTCTCGAATTTAATTCTCGAACATGCAATTAGGCTTAAGCTTAAACGTTAGACTTACGCTTCGACTTAGCCTTAGACATTAGAAAATTGGCTTAAGCTCCCGAACAATCTTAGCTAGGACCATAAGTTTGCGTCGCGCTTCAACCTATCGTGCTTCAAGTATGAGTCTCGAATGCCTTCTTCTTTCGTATCTGCCAAGATAAGCACATATACTCCCGCGGGATTTGCTTACTGTTATGAGGAAGTAATTTTAACATTCTGTTAAACCGTTTATCAGTTTTATTTACTTCTGTAAAAATATAATTATTGATAGGGTTTGAGTTTTGCAAAGCCCGGAATCCAAAATAAACAGCTCATTCACGCTTCTTCTTCACCCTTTCACTTAATTACTATTAATTTCACAAATTTTCAAAGACAAAATGTTTATTATATCAAAAATACATCTCAAAACCTATATGAATGTTTGAAACACCTAATAAAAGGATTCACTATATTATCAAAAATATTTGGAGTCATTGGCTTTTACATTTCAAATTTCAAATGTCATGCCACGAAAAACTTTGCATTAGACTCTAATCCAAAGTTCTAATGACTTACATTTTACAATCTCCTCATTTTCTCATTTTGTTAGGCAATCATACGTTTCATACCCCTTAGAATGTGTTGCATTTGCATCTATGTTAGGGTCTACTGATGAGTCTCGACTAACATAGTATTATCTTATTTCTAACCGTCTAGAATTCAGAGACGAAACGGTTAGTCCCATCAAGTCTTTTAATCATTCTTTCGTAACACCTTCTCATTTATTCATTGTATTTACTAGATAACTCCTGTAAACGATAAATAAAACATTTCTCTATTAAATTACTCCGAAATCAAAAAGGTGGAGGAACCTCAGGTCCCCTAAGTTTTTGTTATTTCGGCTATTAATTAAAAAGTAATTTATCCATAGTATGTATATTGTATGTTTTATGCGTTTCAAGACGCTTTTGGTACTAAATACCATACCGACCGTAAGGTCAATTTTCGGGCTAGCTCCCAACCGGCCGTAGGCTCACGCCGCAGGTCACGCCTCGACTGGCATTTCGGGACCAGCTCCCATACCGACCGTAGGCCATTTGGCCGCAGGTCACGCCTCGACTGGCATTTCGGGACCAGCTCCCATACCGACCGTAGGCCATTTGGCCGAAAGTCACGCCTCGACTGGCATTTCGGGACCAGCTCCCATACCGACCGTAAGGTCAATTTTTCGGGCTAGCTCCCAACCGGCCGTAGGTCACGCCGCAGGTCTCGCCTCGACTGGCATGTCAGCGAAAATAATCGCCCTGAAAAATATTCCATAATATTTTTGTATTCGACTCAAAATGATGTGAAAACCACGTTTAGTCCGTAATTCGAGTCTACGGACAGGTCTTCATAGATTCGGGGCAAAATTTTCAAAGACAAAATGTTTATTATATCAAAAATACATCTCAAAACCTATATGAATGTTTGAAACACCTAATAAAAGGATTCACTATATTATCAAAAATATTTGGAGTCATTGGCTTTTACATTTCAAATTTCAAATGTCATGCCACGAAAACTTTGCATTAGACTCTAATCCAAAGTTCTAATGACTTACATTTTACAATCTCCTCATTTTCTCATTTTGTTAGGCAATCATACGTTTCATACCCCTTAAGAATGTGTTGCATTTGCATCTATGTTAGGATCTACTGATGAGTCTCGACTAACATAGTATTATCTTATTTCTAACCGTCTAGAATTCAGAGACGAAACGGTTAGTCCCATCAAGTCTTTTAATCATTCTTTCGTAACACCCTTCTCATTGTATTCATTGTATTTACTAGATAACTCACTGTAAACGATAAATAAAACATTTCTCTATTGTTAGTATATCTAATTTTTGGAGTTTGGTTTATTCTTAAGTTTATTATGGGTATAACGATATATAATAATTGAAATACATAACAAAATGAAATGTACAATAAGAGCAAATGAAAATGTAACGGGTGACAACTAATACAACTGACACATCGGAACGTAACGCCAAAATATTTATTTTCAAACACAATTAATATCGACCAGATAATTAGTTGTCACCCGTTAGTTCGATTCCTTCCACATATCCCTTCTTTTAAGTATTTGGCTTATGTCTCTTTGTCAGGTTTGTAGCGGAAGATGCAATGGGTAGTTTTTCATGATCTTTTTTAAAAATGATCCTCATGCAATTCTTAGGTGCCCAAAAATATGAAATGATTTTTTTGAATATTTGAATTCGCGCCAAAATGCATTTTTCGATTTTCATGGCTTTTTAAAGGTGGAAAATTCCAATTCTATTTTTATAAAATTTTTAAGGCTATGGAGTACATCTTTGCTTTTTACTTTTAAATAGACATTTTTAAAATCAATCCGAATCAATGTGTTAGCATGTGAATGTAAGCATGCAAACACCGAAATCGCAAGCTTTGCCATTGTAAGGTTCATTCTGTAAGCATGTGAATTTAAGCATGCCTTGGTTAAGTAACGCTTCTCAAATCAACTTTTGAGAGACAACGTACTAGAGACAACTAATTCTATATGTCAAAAAGTTTCAAGCTGCAGTTTTTTCAAATTTTCAATTCTTCTTTTCTAAAATTTTGAAGGCGATGACGGATATCCTTGCTTTTTGAAAATGTAAGCATGATAATCTAAGCATGAAAAAGCTCTGCTATTGTAAGCTTCCTTCTGTAAGCATACTACGCGAATGTAAGCATGATAATCCAGTCATGATAATGTAAGCATGTATGACATGGCATGGCACGGAATGTAAGACACGGGCGCGGCGTAGCCGCGCCCAAATGTTTCAACCAACACGGTGCGGCGAAGCCGCATCGTTTTGGTTGAAACTAACCATGTTCATGGCGTGTAACAGTTTTTAATATGTTTTAATATGCTTTTAAGATGAATTATTTCATTCACAGGAGAATACCATTTTTTAAGCATGGAATTCCTTTTATTCTTTTATTCATTCGGCCTCTCTGCTTCCAAATCGCTGCAGCTCATTTTATTTCCTCTCCAGATTTATTGAATAAAATATGAGTCATCATTTCAACCCTGCCTACCAGCAGCTCGTCCCTCTCAATCAATTCCAGCCGCAGTACGGACGTTTCGGCAACTTCATGCCCTATGGCCAACCGTTTGACCGCAATGTCAGTGTCCGTCGTCACCAACACACCAACTCTCGGCCAATCCAAAATTCACGCAAGAGTAATCCCAAGCCTTTTCGCCAACAACAGCCACAGTCGCAGACAAAAACACCAAATGTCTACAGCGAAATCGTCAAATCATCAAAAGCATTCTGCGAAACGGATGAATGCTCACCTGCTGCAAAGCAAATTATCGCGCTCTTGACTAGTCTTCTCGAAGCTTCCTCCACAAATTCGCAACTTCACAGCACTGTGTCTATTGATGAGCACCGCCGTCAACACTCCATCGTCATTGCCAACTTACCAGAGAGGCTCAGCACAAACCAGAGTTCGTGAGGATACGAAACACGTCAAAGATATCCTAGATCAGCTCGAAATAGAGGCAGCGCATAACCGTCTACCGGATGGGAAAACGGGGTGAAAATTCCCCAAGACTGCTCAAAGAGGAAATGCCGACTAAACAACACACTCGCCGTATCCTCCAAACAAAGAACAATCTCAGCAACAGCCAGGCTCACAGGTCCGCATCAGAGCCTCATTGACCCGAGATTGCAAAACGAGCGGAACTCATCAAGAAGTGCAATGAAATGCGAACTAATGATCCGGATCAGCAGCGTGACGTCGTTTTTTGGCTTGGACAAATTATCCGTCGAGCCGAGATCCAGGACAAACTCGATGAGGAAAAAGAAAAAGCAACACTTGAAGATGCGCCGATAAGTTTCCTTTATTGAATCCGTTATGTAAATTTTCTAGGAAAAGCAAGATTTTTAAGCCGAAAAAAGCCTGTTTAAAACCACAAACAAACAAATATTCCATCATTAGCTGTCTATATATCAATGCTCAGTCTATTAGAAATAAAATACCTGACCTTTTTGAAATGATTTTCAGAACTAAGTCCGAAATTATTTTTCTAACGGAAACTTGGATCACGGAAGAAAACTTTAGCGTTGCTGAATTATCTGACAATGGAAACTTCCAAGTATTTCTCACCAATAGGAAAACTGATAGTAAAAATCGAGGAGGTGGCTGCGCTATTTTAGTCGAAAGTAAACTTGAATCCGCGGTTATTTTGTCAGAGTCTTTTGAAGGATCTGAAATTCTGATCCTGGACATTAAAATTAACTCGAAATTCATTCGGTTTTGTCTAATTTATCGCCCTAACATTAGTTTTACTTCAACTCAGAAACTTTGTAAGAAAATTGAAAAATTTGTTAAACCCTCAACCCATATTACTAGGTGACTTCAATTTACCTGATATCTGTTGGGATAATCCTTATAGTAAGTTAAAGCTGTGAGTACGTAACCTGGGATGTACGTAAACTGGGATTCACCCTAAGTGGATTCTTAGGGGTGCTTAATTTTAGACAGGTACCTTATTAGGGTAATTTTTAGCGGGGAATCCGAATTTGAGGTCAAAATTTAGCTAAAATGTAGACAAATTTAGACAAAATTTAGACTAAAATGTCGGAAAGTCGATTTCTGCGTCAGAATTTTGTCCAAAATTTTGGCAAGGGCATTCTTACCAGTGCGTTTTCTGCGTCAGAATTTTGTCCGCGACAGAATTTTGTCGCGACCGTCGACCTCACCCTAACCATATACGCGAGGCGCCGGAGGCGGCGAGCCAGTCCTGTGGTCGGGCGCGGAGCGCCCGACCTTCTCCCTTGGAATGTGAGGGAACTTAGAACATATACTCCCGAACAACCCTTACTCCCGAACAACAGCTGTTGAGGGCCGAAGGCCCGAAATAGTCTCATGCTGCTCTACTCCCGAACAACCCTTACTCCCGAACAACCCAATCTGACCGCTGATGGCGGTGCGCGAAGCGATGACGAACCCAATCACCTGACAATGAAAATTTTCATTAAATTTCCTAAAATTCTGAAATTTTTTCGCCCTACCGCGCCCGACAGGGCGCGGTCGGGCGAGGTCATTTTATCCAGTGCTTATTCGGGAAAATTTGACGAATTCCCGAACACCGAATCCCGAATGGCTAAAAGTACCGAATTTTCCCGAATCCGAAGCCCGCCCTTGGCATGTATTGTCAGAAAAATTTAAAAAGACACCAGATTATACGTACGCACCAGGGGTGGGCTTCGAATTCGGGATTCGGATTCGGGAAAATTCGGTACTTTTGGCCATTCGGGATTCGGGATTTTAAAATCTCAATTCGGGATTCTGCATTCGGGAATTCGTCAATTTTCCCCAATAAGCACTGGATAAAATGACCTCGCCCGACCGCGCCCGATAGGGCGCGGTCGGGAGAAAATTTTGGGAAAATAGTGAAAATTTTCATTGTCAGGTGACTCCAAACTTCAAAATTTTCGCCTGCGACGCTATTTTTTAGAATTCTTCTTATTAGGTTCATTAAAATTTTCTAAAATTTTTCCCGGCCGCGCCCTATCGGGCACAGCCGGCGGGAATTTAAATTTGAATCCGCGGCCGAGTGCCTTTTTAGGATAGGATCGGAAATGGCCAAAAAACCGATCAGATAATAGTACGGAAAAATAGGCGAAATTTTCGCCCATCGGTAGGCAAATTTGCTGAGAAATTGTAATAAAATAAGGAAAAATATGGCAAAATGGCTAAAAAAGTTTTTTTGTGGATAATATCAACGGAACTTGATAACAAATGACGTATATGTAAATTGAAACAATAATTGATAATATAAATGCACCGAAAATTGTAAAAAAATATAGATAACAGGCAAAAATTTGAAAAAAAGTTGATTTTTGAGATTTGATTCGGATTCGGTAAATTCGGGAAAATTCGGTACTTTTGGCCATTCGGGATTCGGCCTTCGGGCACCTAAAAACACCTAAAATGGGCTTCTTCACCTATTTTAGGTTTTTGCACCTAAAATGGTCTTTTTCGAAGATTTTTTGTATAATTTGTCACATTTCGACAAATTTTCTCACATTTTTTTGAATTTTTTCGAAATTTTTCGAAGATTTTTACAGTTTTTTTGCACGTTGTCTTGATGTAATTATGCAGGTTCAATTGTAATAATATATTTATCTGCGAAAATGTTGTTTACTATTTCGTTAAGATTAGACCATTCAAGAGCAAACACTGTGTGGCTTTGGCTTGTGTCCGATTTCTTTTTAGTTGTTTTGTAATCTTTTTTTAATGTTCTGCTTTGTTGTATTTAAAAATTTTGTTTCATCCAAATCTTATTTAAGCAATGCCGCCGGCAAAGCCAAAACATCACTTGATTCGCGATTGGATTAAACCATTTCCAGAAGGAATTTACACAACGGATGGAAAGATAATTTTTTGCCAGCCATGCGGAAAAAAGGTTTTAAGAAAACCGTTCGCAGCTTTTATAACATTCCTAAATTTCCAGATACAATGTTCAATCAAGTCACATTTGACGCAACACAATGAGTCAGACAAACACAGCGAAAATTTTGAGCGTTTCCAGAAGACTGCCACTAGACAGCAGTTTCTCGCTTTTTCGCAAACTGAAAATGTCGATCCGTTTTCCAAGGACTTATGCAATGCTCTTGTTGGCGCCAATATTCCATTCTACAAGGTTAACAATCCTGGGCTCTCGAAAATGGCAGAAATCGCGAAAGTCCAAAATGGCGAAGAAGCAGAGCTGGAAGTCGAAACAATGGCACCGAAGCAATGTTTGCTTAGTTTGCAAAGCTTGTTCAACAAGCAAGGCGTTGCACATCAGCTAGCGTACATCCAATGCAATTTCTCGATCTTGCCCAAGGCAATTACAAAGCTGGAGTCACAAGGTTTGCGCACACTTTACAGGTATCTAGATAACTCTATATCCGTCTTTACAGGTCTCACTCTGTCGCAAAATTTGGAAGTTCTTGCGGAAGTCAAAACAGCAATCTCGAATGCCGGTGGACATATTGGACAGAAGATTCAAACCAAACTGGACTCTGTGATGCGAAACAATCCAGGACTCTCGAAGATGACAGAAATCGCAAAAGTGCAAAATGGCGAAGAAGCAGAACTTGAAGTCCAAACCATGGCACCGCAGCAATTGTCCGTAATGAAGTACGCTCCGATGGTCAACTGCGATGTGGAAAGATCTTTTTCAATTTACAAAAATATTTTAACAGATAACAGAGCAAGCTTTAGTGAAGTTAATTTGGAAATGTACATTATATGCAATTATGAAACTCGTGAATAAAAGGTTCAAATGCAATAAAATTAGTGTCTTTTTTTGCAAAAATGTTTAAAATAGCTAATAATAGCATAAAAACACAAAAAACGAGCGTTTTGGGTCATTTTTGTGCCAAAAACCATGAAAACCTAAAATACCTTTTTTTAGGTTTTTGGCACCTATTTTGGACTTTTAGCGCACCTTTTTAGGTACCTAAAACGAGATTTAGCGCACCTAAAAATCCCAGCTCTAGTGATGAGTAAACCGCTGTTTACAGGTCTGAACGACACTGAATTTGCTAAACGCTTTTAACAACAAATACGTTTATTTTCGTATGTGCTGCACTCATACGCACACAGCTTTTCTGTGCGCGTAGGAGCAGCTCTTATACGCACGCACAGAGATGAGTAAAGCGCTGTCTACTACAAAACATAAGAAGTTATGAAGGAGCAGCGCTCATACGCACAGCGAAGAGCAAACCTTTCTACAATTTTACTTTCGAAATACAATGTAGCTCACTAAAGTAATGTGTAGCGAAATGAAAAGCTCGCCTTAAAAACAGTCTAGCATTAAAAAAGTGATGTCGTCTGGCACAATGCTTGTAGCGGATTGAGTCTGCGACAATGCTTTCCAATAATTTTGTCCCGAAAATCTCAAGTTACCAATTGGATTGAAATTAGGGAGTCTTTTTTATGTTCGCCCCTACGATTTAGGGCGTTTTTAAAACGAAAAGCTGTGATACTGCCAGTTAGCCAGATTTGTCAGATTGATCAGTCAGATTTATTTGCTAAAGCTTTGGGAAATCGGAGGAGTAGTGAAAGCACAAACAAACAATAAAGTAACAGACAGAACGACTGAACTGCTAAGAAAATGAATTTCAGTATCTTTTGGAATAATCTGGAAGAGTTTATACAAGGGTTTAACAAAAAGTTATAATGCCTGTTGGGAATGAGGAAATTAGAAGGAAATTATAAGAGAATCTTTCAGGTATTAGAAAATTAGAGGAGCAGCTCTCATACGCACGCACAGTGATGAGTAAACCTTTCAATGATTTTCATTTAGAAATACAAATTCTGTTCAATACGCACTTAACTTTTACATATATTGCAAGCATATACTTATCTTGAAACATTTTATTCAACAAAAAGATGTGAATAGTGCACGAAAGAATATTAAGTGTAACACACTCCGCATTTTGCCAAAAGTGGCTATTTTCGGACACTTATCCATATTTTCTTTTATTGGTTCTGATATACTGGATCGAAAAGAATTAAAAGCTAAAGTTGACTAACAGGTGCTCGCAAAAATACAATTCCGTGATTTAGAATTTCTCTGCATTGTCACTTCCAAAATTTCATTTTACACTTTTTGCAAACATACTTAGGAAATAAATTTCCGATGGCCATAAAAATATGCAAGTTAGCCCTATTAACTAATTTTGCTTGAAAACGGAGTGTTCTTTTCTCGAGATTCTGCTCTAAACACAACGAATAATACACAGCAATTACAAATTTATAATCTTGAGTGTGACATCACATGAATTCACTGGCTCTGAAACGGCAAGCCGCATTTTCTTTCCGATATCGGCATTGACGAATTCGAAGACACGCGCTGTCCAACCATATCGATCTTTCTCTTCTTCTATGAAAAATTTAGCATAATTACTCTTCAATGCTTCTGCAGTTTTGTTTGAGACACGGCCTTGAATTGACTCAACCAGTTGGATATCATCGCGGCTTTTGAGATCCATGAACTTCTAAAATTATATCAAAATATAAGCGTGGGGCTTTTGGATGTCACAGAAGTGGTTCAGTTTTGTCAGATTTATAAAATTTCCCGCCAAATTCAAACAATAATTATGGATTTAAGGTTTTTCTTTCAGAACCAAGCCTAAGTCTTTGCTAAGCCTACCTAAGCCTAAAAATATGCCTTTTTAAGGATTTATACACAACACGCCAAATCTGTGACAGAAAAGAGCCACATTTGTGACACGAATAAGCTTTTCGTAAATATAACCGTACATTTTATTGGGGCATTTAAAAAAAACCAGACTGCCAAGTCAGACACAGGCCGCAAATTGGCGCGAAATTTGAAAATAATTTATGAGCTAACTCACGTTTCACGTGAGTAAACCCCAATTCTGATATTACTAACTCCCTCTGGAATCGTATTTTAGAGGGGGTTAGTAATATCAGAATTGGGGTTTACTCACGTGAAACGTGAGTTAGCTGATAAATTATTTTCAAATTTCGCGCCATTTTGCGGCTTGTGTCTGACTTGGCAGTCTGGTTTCTTTTGAAATGCCCAAATAGTAATAATTCACGGTTAAGCCACTAATCCTCACCAGGACTGTAAGGGGGTCATACAAACATAATAATACGTTAGTGATAATATTAAATTTGGTTTCATAGACCTGGAAACCACCGTAGTAAAAGATTTAGGGTATACCGCCGAGAAAACGAATATACAAAAACGGACTATTGTAAGCAATTGCTTTATTTGTTGTGCAATTTTTGTGTAATCAATTTTTTGATGTGATCGATAATTTTTTGTGGACAACTAATTGATCGTATATGTGTATTAATTAGGTAGGTTGATCGTATAGGTGTAACAAAGTTATTTACCTGCACGAAATCAACCATAACGGCTTTTGAAATGTGATCATATGTGAAAATTTCGGATGTACAATGGAACCCGGTGGCAAAGAAATCGAGCAATTGTTTATCGTGATCTGGACTGCTACGGGAGCCTGCTATTTGAAAGTTGGCACAGCGCACATGATCTTTTATCCAACTGAAAGATTCCTGAACGTTGCCTTCGAAATTAAAGTTCAGTGTTCCACATTGCAGGCGGCCACGATTGCTGCGTTCAATTGTTGAGGCCAACAATTTCAAGACATCAGCTTGGGGGAGAAGTCCCAGATAGCGAATGCGAATGAACGGATCTGTGAGGAGGCGAACGAAGTGTTGGAATAAAGGCCAAGTCTTGTTGCTGAGTTGTTCGACACGCGCAAAGAATACGTGTGTCATCTTCCTATTTGAATCTAAACCAGAAGTTAGTTTACGAAAACAATATTAGAAAATAATATAATACATGAAAGCAATTAAAATAATACCGTATTTTCTCTAATTGAGCCCCCCCCCTATAATTGAGCCCCCCCTATAATTGAGCCCCCCCCCCCTAGAGAAAGAGAAATAGCGTGTAAAAGTGAGAGGTTAGAGAAAAATTTTGCCCAAATTTGGGGGATTGAAATATTGGTTTGGCCGGAAATTATTGTCGGTGTTTTAAAAGTCAATTTTTATTGATCTAAAGCAACAATTTTCTTGAGTGTTACATACCGTTCGGTAGCCCATTCAGTTCTCTTTCAAACCGTATATAGCATGATTTACCATTACATGTAACCATTACTTTATGATAGTTCTAAGGAAGCACACCCAAAAAATTGATTTTTGGTTATTTTTAGCAACTTTCATGGATAATTTTTTTTATCTTTTGGCACTATTCTAAAACGTGGCATTGCGGCATTTGTAGACAAGGTCGAGCTCTACAACATACTTTTTACAGAATAACTTTTGCGTCGAAATTCTGCGAGATATGACCGCTCAAAGTTGAGACATAAACTGAAAAAATCGCAAAAATCGAAATTTTCCATTTTTCGAGCGACGTCATTTCTTAAAATGGTCATATCTCTACAGCCATCAAACGAAAAAATATTCTATAAAAGGTAAGTATTAGAGCTGAGATTGCTCTACAATATTGCACAATTGGAAATAGAATGCCTAATATTTTTGCATACAAATGATATAAAAATAGCTCAAAAATTGGTGATTTTGAAATTTTTCATGGAATCACAAATAGCTAACAATTTTTTTACAAAGCTAAAATATAATTTAAGTATGGTTGCATGGAGAAAACCCTTGGCTATCAAACAGTATATAACACTCATAGGCACTCTAGCGTTACGTGAGAAAAAATTATATTTAAAAACACCGACACGAATTTCCGGCCAAACCAATAATTAAGCCCCCGGGGGCTTAATTAGAGAAAATACGGTATTTCTTTTCTTCCATGTTTGCTCCAAGAAAGAAGTTTAAAAATTCCTTTACCTTTGTAATCTCCATAAGCAGTAAGCTCATAATCTTGGCGATCTCCAGCAGCTTGACATATAGGCGAAATTTGCTTCGAGTAATTGTTGTGAACGACCCATTCGTTGTATTCTTCAGAAGAAATCTCTTTGTTGAATAGTTTGATGACAGCAGGATCAATAGCAGAGCAGCGTCCCTGAAAACAAAGAACGATTGTTTTTAAGACAGATTTAAAGTTTAGGTTAAATTTATTCCTTGTCTGAAGTTAAATTTATTCCTTGTCTTATCTCTATGGTATCTCTACATGATATAACTTGCCGGGTCTCTATATGATATAACTGTAGATTCTAAAAATCAATTAAACAGCCGATAACTTTGAGGGATTAGTCCATTCTCTATGGTTAACATTTATAAAAAATATCTATAGCAAACTCCCAGAAAGGTGTGCATACTTAAAGAAGGTAAATTATAGCGCACGTTTCAAAAAACCCATTTATTCTTCTATGTTTCCAATAACCAAACTGCTAAAATTATTACCATCCGGATCTCATGGACGTAAAGAAGTGCCAACTTGTGTCTATGAGTTTCAATCACATTACGAAATCTCTTTGAAACAAGACTGTTCTTTGCCAGCTGACAATAGTTGAGGTATTTGAACGCTTCCACCATTGTGCCGTTATCCATATTAGCGATCTTTGAGGTCCTGAAATATAACAAATGAGATTATGACCACTGCGCGAGATGCCTTCCAGCTCAAGATCCTGGCCAGAAAAAATCTAATATAAAAAAGCTATAACATAATCCAGGTGTTAAAGCTTTAAATCACAGAAATCCAAACTCAATTACAAAACTACAGGTAACAAAACCGCGATGGAGGGAAGAAAAAAAAAAATTTTATTGAAAGGAGCCATTTGAATCTATACAAGCAAAATGCCAACACAATGTTTTATCAACGTTAATTTGAATGACTTTTTCTTAAAATAGGGATAGGCACAACTCTGATGACCTATAACATAGAGAATAAAACAAAAGTGGGTTCTTATGTTTGGAAATGTGGACGCCAAAAAAGTGGATAGACGCTAAAATATGAGCCCCGTATCTGATATGGGGCCAGTGATTCCAAAAGTGATAATGATAGTGATAGTGATAATGATATCATTATCACTATCATTATCACTTTAACTTAAAGTGATATCATTTTAACTTAAAATGATATCAATTTAACTTAAAATGATATCACTTTAAGTTAAAGTGATATCACTTTAGCAAACGTGCGTTCTCCTTCAGTAAAGCGATAGACAGCCAGCTAACAAATTAATGCCTTTGTTCTACGCGTTCAGCGCTTTCTTTGCTCTGTCTATATTAAATAAAATAGAACGAAGGAGGTATCACTATAGTTAAAGTGATATCACTTTAACTATAATGATATCACTTTAACTATAGTGATATCACTTTAACTAAAATGATATCATTATAGCTATAATGATATCACCAAATACAAAGTGATATCGTTTTATAAACGCGATACCTATTTAGTTTTTATTAAGTTGACGATAATGTTTTGAGACTAAGTACAGGAGTATGTGACTAAATTTTTTTAAGTCTTAAAAATTACTCCTGAGGTAAAGTTGTTGCGGAGAATCAGGTGATGTTATTTTCGACTTAGATTATGGTTATATCCATAAAAATCGTAAATGTCGTGGTTCTATATCCCTCCCGATATTGTATATACAAATGTATGCAACGACAATATATTTCTTTCATAGCAACTTACATTTTATTAACAGGTTTAATTATAACAAGATGAAATTTTCAATAATAGTAAAATATCACGATTACAAGAAATGATTAACTGAGCATTTAGTAATTCGGAACCAGTTTTGTTTCTTCGAGAAGTTGTAGCAATTTCAGCTTGAGAAAACACTGCTTCTATTGGAGCACCGCTCCCTGATATTGATAATATATCCAATGCGAACGATGCGATGGCATGCCATTCGGTCGATAAGTTAGCGTTCCAATACTTGACAGGATCGGTACCTTGAGAAATATTCTGGATCCTATGAAGGCATTGAAGTACCCACGATTTATTTCGCAATGTTGATTGACTATGATTACCCTGGTTTTGCTTACGCTCGTCTGTCATTTTGTGTAAGATACTATCAAGCACTGATGGAGATTCATGGTTTAAAACAGAAGGCACTTCTTGCATTAATTGTTCACTAGGTAGCATCTTGCAAATCCATTCTGCAGCTGTATTAAGTCAATATCACTGAGAATACCAATGGTGTTTGGGTCCAATGCAGCTGCGATAAGGTAGATCGGATTATAGTCTTCTGCATCCGAATTGTATATCATCTTAAGTTGTATGTTCATCTCACCTGGAAAAATGTTCCTATCGCTTTAGGCAAAATCGCGTGGCTCAAAAATTTATTACTTTTCTTTGTATAGATTCTTATTTCGCTCAATGCTTCATTGGCAAATTATAATAATTTTAGCTAAAAGTATTGGAAAAAACTAGAAAGTCACCTGAAACCGGTCTGAAAATTTTACCTTATCATAATCTGTTGAATATTCATTCTGTCCTGTCCTAATTTGATTATTGTTTTTATTTGTATCTTCGATTTTAACAATATAACGTTTATGTGAGTGAATATATTGAAGCAAATATCCTAGAAACTAATTTCGTGAAATGAAATCTGATGTAACGAAAAACAAATTAACAAGAAAATGCATGATACAAGAAATGAAATTCTGAGACAAAACAGCATAATTTTGATATATATTGTTTTATATACATATGAAAATATTAAGTTTACCTAATAGGTATCGGATTGCTTTGACTCCCTGCTCTGACAAACCATCGCCTGCATTATCTAGGGAGTAAAGCAGTGCTTTTGTATATCCAAAACATCGCGATATTGTAACCGTTTTTTGACTTTGAATTTTCTTGATCGCTTCGACAAATGGAAGCATCATTTTGTGCACCTCCCGCAAAAAGTCGACATCATCTAGAGAAGGTAGTTCCCAGTGCTTCTCATCAGCGATGTCAAATAATGTTTCCTTCAGCTCCAGGAACCTTTCGATCACATAGACAAATGATCCCCACCGGGTTTTGGAAGGAGCGAGCAGTAGTTTGCGAGCAGTAGTTTACTTTGGTTCAGAACAACCGAATGCTTGATTCTTAAAATAAGTTTGCACATTCTTTTGAACCCGGTTGATGTCGAAATTACATTTTTGAAAGTGTGCATGATTATCAATTGTAGTATGTGTGGAAAGCATTTCATTCGCTTTGGAAACGCATCTGAAATCATCGGATCCCTCTAAGTTGATACGTGAAGTTACTCCCCCCCCCAGCAGAATAACCCACTTTTTGGGGGTCCCGGACCCCAAACTCGCGAGTACCACCCAAAAACCCATGATTTTAGGGGGGGGGGGTTATCAATGTCAGAATTGGGGTGGTCCCGCCACGAAAAGCGAGAAAACGCCATTTTTTCAGCTTTTGGGGGGTTTCTACAAAGGAAAATTTCCAGTCGCGGCTCGGATCCGGGCGTGTGATACATGAATCGCTTCGTCTCGGCGAGCTGAGTCGATTGGTACCGGTTTCGCCGGGTAATTTTGCGATTTCCGGGATTTTGGCTTCGGAAATCCGGAAAATCCTGGATTTGGCCATGTCACAGATCACCGTCGCGGCTCGGATCCGGGCGTGTGATATATGAATCGCTTCGTCTCGGCGAGCTGAGTCGATTGGTACCGGTTTCGCCGGGTAATTTTGCGATTTCCGGGATTTATGGCTTCCGGAAATCCGGAAAATCCTGGATTTGGCCATGTCACAGATCACCCGTCGCGCCTCCTTTCTGGGCGTATGATACGTCAATCGCTTCGTCTCGGCGAGTCAAGACGATTGGTACCGGTCTCAGTTCCGGCAAATCAGCCGATCCGGAGATATGGCTTCCGGAAATCCGGAAAATCCTGGATGACCAAGGGCGCCGCCATGCGGCGAAGCCGCTGGGTAGTCCTATGGAATTGTAATAATAATTGAAAATTGCTTGAAATTTTTCCAATCGGATGAATCTTGGGACGACGTTTTCTATTACATCTATTTACAGCCGATGCTTCATCAATATTTGCATTTTGCTCAGTTCCCTCTGCAGCATGCGAAGTAGCAGCATCTCTTGCGGCAGATCCATTATGAAAGCAAAGCTACAATTTACAAACACGAATAACGGAAAATCTCATGTACTGAAAAGAGAAAATATTCAATAAAAACTGAAGGAAACTAATTACCAATTCTACACAAAATAGCTAGCAAGAGCTTCAGACTTGCTGGCATTTATTAAAAATGTAACCGGAACAATTGTCAAAGTAATACTTATTAATCAAAAGCAATGGCACTTTCCTAGATTTACAACACGAATCAAAGAGAAACCGTTATTATAAAGCTGACATTTGATTAAAGTGCCCGTTCCATATAGTCTTCCAAAAATAATGCTAAAAGGCATTTGTAACTTAATAAAAACTAAATAGGTATCGCGTTTATAAAACGATATCACTTTGTATTTGGTGATATCATTATAGCTATAATTCCATAGGACTGCACCCAGCGGCTTCGCCGCTTGGCGGCGCCCTTGGTCATCCGCGAAATCCGGGGATTTCCGGATCTCGCGCAGCCCATATCTTCCCACGCCCCACTCGGATCAGGCTGAGTAATAGCTCATTTTGCTTGGCTCGCTGAGAGCTGTCGATTGACGTATCACACGCCCTGATCCGAGTGGGGCGTGAAAAGTTCTGAGGTGCGCGAGATCCCGAAAATCCGGGATTTCCGGATCTCGCGCACCCCATAACTTTCCACGCCCCGCTCGGATCAGGCTGGATGATAGCTCATTTTGCTTGGCTCGCTGAGAGCTGTCGATTGACGTATCACACGCCCTGATCCGAGTGGGGCGTGAAAAGTTCTGAGGTGCGCGAGATCCCGAAAATCCGGGATTTCCGGATCTCGCGCAGCCCATATCTTCCCACGCCCCACTCGGATCAGGCTGAGTAATAGCTCATTTTGCTTGGCTCGCTGAGAGCTGTCGATTGACGTATCACACGCCCGGATCCGAGTGGGGCGTGAAAAGTTCTGAGGTGCGCGAGATCCCGAAAATCCGGATATGCCGGATCTCGCGCAGGCCATATCTTCCCACGCCCCACTCGGATCCGGCTGGGTGATAGCTCATTTTGCTTGGCTCGTTGAGAGCTGTCGATTGACGTATCACACGCCCGGATCCGAGTGGGGCGTGAAAAGTTGCCCTTTTACGTGACCCACGTGACACACGGATGTCACGTTTTCACGTATGTCAACCCCAAATCTGACATTGATAACCCCCCCCTAAAATCATGGGTTTTTGGGGGTACTCGCGAGTTTGGGGTCCGGGACCCCAAAAAAGGGGGTTATTCTATGGGGGGGGGGGGAACGGGGACACCTATCAACTTAGAGGGATCCGATGATATCATTATAGTTATAATGATATCATTTTAGTTAAAGTGATATCACTATAGTTAAAGTGATATCACTATAGTTAAAGTGATAGCATTTAGTTAAGTGATATCACTTTAATTAAAGTGATATCTCCTTCGTTCTATTTTATTTCGAATAGACAGAGCAAAAAAACGCTGAAGCGTAGAACAAAGGCATTTATTTGTTAGCTGGCTATGTCTATCGCTTTACTGAAGGAGAACGCACGTTTGCTAAAGTGATATCACTTTAACTTAAAGTGATATCATTTTAAGTTAAATTGATATCATTTTAAGTTAAAATGATATCACTTTAAGTTAAAGTGATAATGATAGTGATAATGATATCATTATCACTATCACTATCATTATCACTTTTGGAATCACTGTATGGGGCCGTAGCGAATCTCCTATTTTTTGAAAGAGAAAAGGAGATTTATCTTACGCAAAACTTAAAATTTCGTAAAAAATTAAAAATGGGAAAATTTAAAAATCCGTCCTCTGTTTGCAAGCTGAACACACTAAGTCTTTTTTCGCTCGACAGAGAGAAGTCACTAAGTAAATATGTAATGGAAACAAATTAAGCACGATAGCCCTAATAGAAACGTTCTTTTACTACAGTCAAACCTCGTTAAGTCCTGAACGGGCCCAAATGAAAAAATACAAATGATTATACAAATGATGATAAGGAGGGGAGGGTAGAGAGAAGAAAGGCGTAGAGGGTTCCACATGAAATTTTATTACTCCGTATTAAAAACATCTTTTCATTAAACGAAAGTTTTGTTATTTCTTTAATTTCAGAAAACAAACCAAAATGTTATATTGTTCGCATAAAATAATCAAGGCTAACAAAAACGACCGTACTCTTTATAAAAATAAGATGAGATGAAGGGTAAAGCGACGGTCCAAACAAACAGATTGTTATTCTACAATTTTCTTTCGAAATACTCATTTGATTCTCAAGTGATTTTTCGTTGGGCGCGATAACGAAATTGGGGAAGATGCAGGGTAAAACGATACAGTGAAACTATATTTGATTATCTGATTCTCTGTCTGCAGCGATGCACACAGAGACAAGTGTGCTTGGTTGGTGCAGGCATCAAACTGAAACCCGCTCTTTTTTACACACTAACTTGCTCATTAGCCATGACTTCCCAGTCAAAGGCAGAAAAGACAGAGAAGATAGACAACATTGCTTTGGGCGGTTGCAAAATTCGGAATCAACAGGACTTAAAAACCTATACGAATGCCGGAATTAGGGAATAGAGGCCAAGCTCAAATGGGTATGGGGAGTATCAGAAGCAGAGATGTTAATGGCCCGGTTGCTGCATTCGATGTGTCTGGCCAGGCGCGGTAGCAATAGAGAGCACACAGCCAAGCTATTGTGTGAGTAGAGAGCGGGCGTGGTGGTGAACTTCTCTTTGCAGCCTATTCGCGTGTTCAACAAAGCTTATTACGAAATTTGTGTAAGGGCCGTATAAAATATGACATGCAATAGAATTAAATAAATTTGGACCAAATGAAATTAGACTGAAGCAAGCAGCCATATTTTCTTTAAAACGGGTTTACTTTGCGTTTTTGAATTCTAGTGAGTAGTCACAGAGTAGTCCATCCATTACGCTACCCATTAAGAAATTTGTATAAGAGTATAAATTATGACCAGGGGACATTGCTATTGGCGATTGCAATATTCGGAATTAACAGGACTTAAAAACCTGTGCGAGTGCCGAAATTTTTTTGAGAAAACAAATCGGAGGAATGGAAAGAAAAACGCTAGCAATTTAAATAGCTTTTTGAAAGCAAAGAAATTATCATAGTTTTGAAGAAGTGATTTTCTTTGAAAGAATTCGGAATCGACAGAACTCACTCGGTAAACAAAAACGCGATTTCTACACAACAAAGTCGGTAAATGGGAATTTGATTTCAACACAACAGAAATAGAGACGGTTTCTTGCTATGAAAAACAAAAGTTACTCAAGAGTGTTAAATTGGAAGCAATTACGAACAATATTATACACGAGATAGGTGGCAAAAAACGTCTCTCCCAAAACATCTGATTTTGGGAGCTAACTAGGGCTGTGCAATCCTAACCTTTCCTAACCATTCCTAACCCATGGAAAGGGAGGTTAGGATCCTAACCCAGAAGGTTAGGATCCTAACCCGTGGTTAGGATCCTAACCCAAAAATGTCGTTTTTTAAAAATTTTTCACAATTTTACTAAAAACGACATTTTTGGACCAAAAAATGCGTATTTTGAAAAAACTAGATGCACTTTGCATACTATTTTCACATAAGTTAGGTAAGAAAAGTGATCTCAGAAAAATCGCGAGCCGTCAAAAAACAGCCGAAATCAACATTTTTATTAAAAATGTCATTTTTTAAGGAAAAATGACCACTTTTCAAAAAACGGACATCACTTTGCATACTATTTTCACATAAGTTAGGTAAGAAAAGTGCGCTCAGAAAAATCATAAGCCGTCAAAAAACACCCGAAAACCTCAATTTTCGTAGGATCCTAACCTTCCGGGTTAGGATCCTAACCCTCTTGTATTTAAAAGGTTTGGATTGGGGTTAGGAATGGGACGGTTAGGAAAGGTTAGGATTGCACAGCCCTAGAGTTAACTGCTTAAAAAAAGATTCTTCATCAAAAATAAATTAGAATTTCGCAGCGTTTTCAATTCCCTGTTCCCCGCCAACGCAAAGTTACTTATACTTCTTACTTAGATGGAAAAAAGACATAGTTCCTTCAAACGTGTTCAATACCAAAATTAAAAAAGTATTAAATTTGAATGGCTATAACGTCTATTATCTCTAACCATGATTCTCAAAGAGAGCCGTGTTTTCTCTTAATTTCTTCATCAAACGGGCCTGCTTCTATGGTACACTTTTACGAAAATCTAAAACGATCAGCAGACACATTAAAACAGTTTTTACTTACACATTGAGTTTGCACAGCGATGGATCGGCTTTCTAACTCTCCAGCCTTAAACAGTTTACAACGTAAATTTTATAGCATTTTCCGATAACGACAAAGGTAGCAAACACATCCTCTTCAACCAAACGTCGATTACTATATCGTATAACACACTCTCTCTCTCTCTATCGTCATATACTATATTTAGAGTTTGCTTTTGTTTCAAAAGTTTTTAGAACGATATATCACCGTTATAAAAGTCGAAACCATTTTCATTCGTTTTGAATAGCAACTGGTCGACAATGCATAACCTCACTAAAGCGATACATTGCATCTCCAACAATAAACTGTTTATAATGCAAGTTTTATAGCGTATTATCTAGATCTTTTTTCACAATTCTCGAAACATGCTTCTAAATGGGACAACTCTGTTTTTATTCAATTATATCGTCAAATTAGTATGCGCCCGCTCTCAGCCACTCTGTGTTGTAAAACAGCAATCACCACTCAATCGGTACCATATTGCTGCAATTGACGCTTAGTAATAACAAAAATTTCGTAATGCATTTCAGCTCTGGCTTGCCAGAGCCGGCTAGCGCCTTTCTTTTCTGCTTCTCTCACTCGAATTATATGGCAAAACCCGCCTAAATTCGTGGCTCGTTTCTTCTTCAAATTTAAACGGCATTACGAAAAATTTATACTGAAAAGGCTTTCACATTTTCATATCTTCCTTTTACACTCAAAGCTTTGCTGTCAAATTCTATCCCAATTAATTTATTTGGCCATTTTTATATTTGTTTAAATTGCCATTTTTGCACCTAAGTCCAAATTATATTTTGACAGAGATCCAAATTCTGAAACTACTAAAAAGTAAGTACTAAAATCCAACATATTAGTCCTAAGGTTTTATTTTATTATGAAAATGGTCTTTGTAATTATAAATTAATTGTATCGTTAACGGTTAATTAAAATATGCCAAAAGTCACTTCAAATTCAGACTCATAGGAACAGGAGTGGGGCGTCCAAGCGCTGGAACCAATGTAAAACTGCGTGAATGAAACTCGCTACGCAATAGATGATTAAAATTTCACACCTAAAAGTGGCAACTGGCATTGTAATGTATGGGAAAACGAACCTGAATAGAATTGTTTAGGATTATTAAGAGTAATGAATGATAAATGTATTTGTTTCATATATGTTTTTACAATAATGTCAAATAAATAACATTTTATTGTAACAAATGCAAAATTTTGGCTACATACAAAGGCACTACACAAAATAATTCAATAAATTCAGGAACAAATAGAATTCTGCTTTTGACTTACAGGTCCTCGACAGCCAACTGGAATTAAATATTGAATGGATTATTCTAATGGAATTGAATGCTTTTCGTGTCCTCAAAATTCTATTGGTTTGGCGGGAAAGTCTTTTCGGTTTTGTTTTATCTATTTTTTTCTCACATAACGCAAGAGTGCCTATGAGTGTTATATACCGTATGATAGCCAAGACTTTTCTCTGTCCAACGATGCTAAGGTTTTATTTTTGTTCCAAAGAAAATGAATGAATATTTATGATTACCTGAGACAAATTGACATCACAGATTTTTGAGCTATTTTTATATCTTTTGTATGCAAAAAACTAAGGTATTCTATTTCCAATTGTGCAATATTGTAGAGCAATTTCAGCTCTAATACTTACCTTTTACAGAATATTTTTTCGTTTGATGGTTGCTGAGATATGACAATTTTAGTGAATGCCACCACCAGAAAAATGGAAAATTTCGATTTTTGCGATTTTTTCGGTTTATGTATCAAATTGAGCGATCATATCTCGCAGAACATAAAAGCATATTTTATTCTGTAAAAAGTATGTTATAGAGTTAGACCTTGTCTACAAAAGCCGCAATGCCATTGGTTTGTGCACTGCCAAGATTTCAGGTATTTTGTCGATGAAAGTTGCCAAAAACCAAAAACTAATATTTTGCGTGTGTTTCATTTGAGCTATCGTAATTCAATATTTACTTATAATTGAAAAAGAAGTTATGACAGTCTAACAGAGAAATGAATGGGCTATCCAACGGTATATAACACTCAAGAAAAGCTTGCTCTGGATGAATAAAAATTGGCTTTCAAAAACCGAAAAGACTTTCCCGCCAAACCAATAATTACAAATATTTTTTGCAATTTTTATCAAATTTTTGAAAATTATTTTGGCTATTCTTATTTTCAAAAAATTTTCAAAATTATACAACTCAGTAAAAATCACATAACTGGTAATCTTTATTTCCATTTAGACTTGACTGGGACAGGTGACTATCCATATATACTGCGCGAGGGAACTGCTCGCGTTGTGGCCGACAGTATTTGTGAGAGGTATTCTCCGATAAAGTCACTTTGACGATTCTTCGATAAAGCCAAATTCCAATAAAAAATCAATCACCAGGTTCAAATTGGCGCCAATTTGGATGCATTCAGTACAAAGGACACTCCAACAAGCTCCTTCGCAATTCTCCCAGTCAAACTGGCGCCAATTTAAACCTGAAGATTGATTTTTTAAAATTGAATTTTAATTGTCTCAAATCTTAGCGATTACCTCGCGATATACAATTCTGAACGAATGATCTGTCTTGCATCACACAATAACACCATGATATATACTGTATGTTTTCTAGTACGAGCTTTAATCAACACAGTAGCCCTAGGATTTGATTTAGGTTTAGCCCTAGCTGAAGTATAAACATTACACTCCACCACCAAGCTTTGGCGTTATATTAGGTTGGTAACTAAGTTTTGGCGGTCGTTTTATGAAGTTAAAATTAAACTTTTTT
>JAKKPZ010000574.1:0-26440 GCA_022814885.1 Ditylenchus destructor | reverse complement strand
AGATTTAAGTTCCCAAAACCCATGATTCGATATTTAAGTTACCAAACCCATGATTCGAGATTTAAGTTACCAAACCCATGATTCGAGATTTAAGTTACCAAATCCGTGATTCGAGACAGAACAACTGGCCAACCCTGGGGAGAACAACTGGCCAACCGGGGGGAGGACAACCGGCCAACCCTGGGGTGGACAACTGACAAAAATATGATAACTAATACCAAACCACCAGATATTCTAACGGAAAAAACCGAAAGAATCCCGAAGAATCCTGAAGAATACTGAAAAATTCTAAAAATGGAAAAAATAAAACTGAAAAATCGAAAATTTGAAAAATGGAAAAATATGATAACTAATACCAAACACAAGAGAATTCGACGGGCGCGGCTTTGCCGCGCCCTTTCAACTTGACTAGTATGTGTAAATGATGCAATTTGGTGCTATATTATTTTATAAAAATCATATGGACTCCACTGCGGGTTAAACTCTTCCGATAGTCCTCGCACATTGGGATTTATTTATATAGCAATTTTTATAATTTTTGCAAATGAGAAGAGAAATGCACCGTTGTAACTGGTTACAATATATTTTAAAACTAACTAGAGGTGGCAGTGCGAATTTTTGACTGAGCATGAACACATCGGTCAATTTTATTTGATTGAATTTGATGTTTGGAAAATCCACTGCTTCAACGTCAGCAACGGTTTGGTCGGGATTCATTCGCACGATCTTGGCTCGGAGAAATCGCTAAAATTAGACCATTCTGATTAAATAACCAGTTTTTATTATTACTATACCTTTGTTGTGTCATCAAAAACTACGCAGGGGCTTCCGGGAAGGAGGCACCCACTCGGTTCATTAGAACGGTACATGCGTTCTTGGATCTCTGGTTCTGAGTAAAAATCGTTCAGCATATCTTGTAGCATTTGAAGACAAATGCACAAGTCTACAAATCAAAGAAATTAGTTGTACCTGAAAGTCGGCAGAAGTGTGTCTTTCAAATTTTGTCAGTACATAGTCCCATAGTTGGCTGGGTTGGCATGGATTTCACGAGTCGAACCTTTTTATAAGAAATACTATAATCCTGACTGGAAAAAACGGATCTAATACTTGATAGCCCCAAAATATTTGAGTCTGATACAGCTTTCAAGTTTCCCCATTTCTAACTTACCAATGTCCCTTACAGACACTTCCTCGAGCGAGTTCAGCGCCGCGATGATCATCGGAGACTTGGTTTCAAAGATCGGCGGCAATCCAGCAGGATAATGGTCCGCTTGATTAAAGTCGATATCGGGATTACGATCGAGAAAGTTATGCTTCCTGTAATAAACCAAAAGTTAGCTTAACATATGCCAGAACTAGGAAGACACTACCAAATTTTGGACGTCATTTGATCCATTCCATGAGCCATTGATTCGGGTCGAATACGAGCGGACATTTTTGTGACTGAAAATAATACAAATGATCAGTCACCAAATTATAGTGTTTATAGAACATTTTCACTTTTTGGGGAACCTATCGATAGAATGAAACCAATGGCAGTGGTGACACCTCCTGCACTGTATAAAATATGCTTTAAATTACTTATAAGAAAAGTACTTTAATCATGAAAAATTTCAACTTTACCTTTTAACTTATAATTGATATATTCTAATTGAAAAGTACCGCAAACTTATATCATTTCCAGAAAGCCACACAGGCAAAAATTTTCAATATTATTTAACAGTTAAACGTTAATGATCTATATTGGAAGTACTACCTATAAAGATAAGAAATCCACATAATAATAATAATCAAATCGACGGAACAACTAATTTCCCAGGAGAAAAAAATGTGGCCAATATTTGCAAGCCAATTAGCGAGCCAATTTTTCCAATTTCAGGAAATATATAGCCCAATTAGTCAGGACTACACACGCTTGTGTAAGCAACATGCCAATATTTTGTTGAAAAAACTTACGAGAACCAACAATTGCAAAGCATGGCTCATGCAACGAACAAATATACACTTCGACCACTTCTTTTATACGAACATCATCGAGAGCGCACGGCAGTCCACGTGATCGTAAGAAATCTTTGCCTGAATGCGTTATTAATACTAGCATCATGATATTGGCATAACTTAAGTCCAAATGGATAAATCGTATTGTAAGAAAGCGTTTAAAATCATGCGTAAATATATCTTTTACAAACGGATGTCTCTTCAAATTAACCTCCTATTCTCTTGGAATGCTAACAGCAATATGAAGGTAATAACTGACTCCTTAGCTAGACTAGTTTTACATAATGCAAACAGCGCTTCTCTAAATGAATTTTTCTTGGCACATGAATTTTGTTAACACAAACATCGAATTGTACCCTACGTGATAGATATTTTGATAACCAATGCACCAACTTTTCATATACTCTTTATATGATAAAATTTGGCAAAAAATTCTTCAAAACTCACCAGGAGAGCAGCACTGCAATACAAATGCATAATTGAAAGGTTCGCGCAGAAATTCCAATGAAAGTTCGAACAAGTTTGTTCGGTTGATCACAATCGATTGTCCATTATCCACCAACAATATGCGATATTCACCTTCGTTTACCTCCTTCAGTTGACAGCGATAGAATCGGCCCATGTGTTCGCAGACGTAGAAACCTCCAATGCACACCTGAATTACAATTAGAAGTAGTCTACAAATTCAAGTTAAATTAGAAGTTAATTTATTTGGGTTAACTAACATAGTAAAAATTTGAGTTACCAGGTGAGAACCGAAAATCGCGGACTGAGATTTTTAAATTTTGAATTTTGCCGCTCGTTGGCGATTCGTTTCTCTTATATTTTTAGCAAACGGAAGTGAGATAAAGCGAGATTGGCTTTGTTTCAGCTTTATTTTGATTATGTAACATATTTAGATGTCTCAATATCGTCTTTAACACCTTAAAAAGCATCGAGAATGCTTTCTCTCACTTCCGTTTGCTAAAAAATATAAGAGAAACGAATCGCCAACGAGCGGCAAAATTCAAAATTTAAAAATCTCAGTCCGCGATTTTCGGTTCTCTCCTGGTACATCTGTTAGGGATAGAGTTTTTGTCTCCTACAGTATCACAAGATTTACCTTTTCTTCGTGAATTAATTGTCGATTTTCCCCACCGTTGTAGAAATAATTGAGTTCTTCGATGAAAGTTGCGTCATCTCGGCCATCATTGTACAATGAGATGGCGAACTTGATCCCGTCCTTTGCATTTGCGAGGTCTCCTTCATCGATGAACTCGACGGCACCCAAGATGCGGAATGGCAGATGACGGTTCAGCAAATCCAGACGGTGTTCTCCGGTGGCCAGGCACAGCAAAGTCTGGATTGCTGTGCACTCGTTCCCGTCTTCGACGTTATCCATTGGCACACTTCGCGATTCGTAGAAGAGTCAGAATATTTGTCGCGCGTCTAAAATTGGCTCTTTTATTAAAATGTGCAACACCTTAAAATCTAACACCAGCGGTAAATATAAAGAGAGCCCTATACGAATTTTTTTGCATCGAATCCGAATTTTACATTATTTTTACTAAATATAAGGTAATGGCAACTATCCGTGTTGGGCATTCCAGGCAGTATTGTGCAAACACACGTAAAAATTTCCTCAGAATAACACGGATAAGAGAAGCATCATTCCCAGGCATAAACTTTATCTATTTTTTTGGATGCGACCAGCCAAGAGTCCACGGGACATCTCAAGGGAATTGTTTCTCGGTATAACTGATGACCTATTTCATGTGATTACACTATGACCATTGTTCAACCTATCGCAAATTTTCTTTATTTTGCTAATAGTAGTTTAGGAGATGACTAGGGGAGCGCCACAGCGGCTACGCCGCTAGCAATTTTTTTTCTCTGTAAATGGGCTAAAAAAATTTTTTTCAAAAAAAATTTTTCGTACCCCGGGGGTACCCCGGACAGTTTTTTTGAGCCCGGATTCGGATTCAGCACCATCGAAAACCCCCGGGTGCAAAAAATCAGCATCGCACCAGCTTTGGTTCAAAAATGTCAAATTTTGGCCAAAAAAGACACTTTTTGGCAAAAAATGGCCACTTTTTGACATCTCCGCTCCCTAATTTTTGCGGATTCGCATACCAACTTTTCGAGTCCTACAAAATGAGCTATTACACACCCCTGTATCGGGGGTACAAAAAAACTTTCCTTTGTAGAGTCAAAAACACCCATTTTTGCCACTTTTTGGCCAAAAAGTGGCACTTTTTTATACCTGCGCCAAAAAATTTTTTGCATTTCCGTTTAGACTCGTCGAGACCTACAAAATGAGCTATCACACACCCCTCTAGCGGGGGTACAAAAAAAGTTACGAAATATACAGTCGCGGACATTCCGAGAGACACTTGCGCTTTAGGGTGATTAGATGATTATGGTTGTAATCGCTGAGGCGATGGAGGTTCACAAGGAAACTCCTAGCAAAAATGGCAATTTGGGAACAGAGAGTCGTAGTTTCTAAGGCGAAATGTCCCCAAAATGAGAACAAACTTTAAAGCAACCGATGATTTGCTTTCCCATCGAATTGGGTTTTAATCATTACCGGCTCACTCGTTTGCAATACAAGCCACAATTTCATTTGGTCGTTTTCTTTCGTTTGATTTAAATATTTTTATTGCAGCTTCGGCAGACGCAGAACAAAGAAATTAGGGAACATACTCAATTTTGGGGCAAAGAAATTTGATTTCGCTGGAAGTGTTTTGCACGACAGAAAGAAGTCTTTTCCAACTTAAATGATTCCCAGGCGAATGGTTTTACATCGTTTCCTTCAAACGACATCTTTATGAGAACAAACCTTTCCAGCATCGAACCTATTTAGCTTTTAAACTTTTATACTTTGTTTCTGAAATTATTTTGGGACAAAGAGATTTGATTTCGGAGGAGCAGAAAATTTTGATTCCCACGCGGTGTTTTGCAGGACACAAAGGAAACTTTGACATCAGATGAATCTTAGATCAGACAACAAACGATTTGGAATATATCCTCCCAGTAAGTTTACCATACTTTGGGGGAAAGGAAAAGTGATTCAGAACTCAGTACTACGCTCTATGCTACATTCATTTTGAATTTGGAGCCCATTTCCCATACTTTGGATCCTATTTGGAAAGGAAAAGCGAGGCAGTGCAAAATCAGAATTCAGTCAGGGGTTCAATCTAGACTACATTCATTTTGAATTTAAAAGCAAACCTAATCCAGTTTGGAGTAATTGCAGCAGATACATCGTACTCCATTTAATTTTTGATGAAGAACTTCTTGAAGTTGCTTTGACATTGCTCTGTTATCGTTTGAGAATGACATTCTGTAAACATTTCGCAACTGTACTTCTTGCTCAAAAATCTTCAATCTCACTTCTATTTCAGGTGAATTCACCACACCTGGTTATCGCGCATTTCGTGCAGAGCAGATGAATATCGCCGCGAGCAACGATGTACGAGACGTCGCCAGTACCAAGACTCCGGAAAGAAATGGCAACCAAAAGCTTCGAGACTACGAGCTTTCCATCGAGCGCAACTCCGTTTTCGATCTTTTGAAACAGGTAAGTGTCATTCATAATGTTGCGGTTCTTTATCATTCTTTCAGCTCGCTATTGACAACGAAGTGTACTTCAAGCAATGCTATCCGAGCGTCTACACGACTCGTATCGCGGAGTGCTGCCAGGAAATCTACATTTCATTGGATCTAATTCGAGGTGTGTATTTAATTAAATCAATTTTTTGTTTGATCGAGCCGATTCTTCACTTCTGAATGATTGAAATGAAGTTGTGGCTGTGTTAATTGATCGTTTTATACCATAAAACAAAAAATATTATAGTGAAAACCCAAAATTAGTAAAAAAGGTCACAAATTGTATTCTTATGATACTTGACGTTTGCTCCGTATAAAAATATCCATAAGAACAATTAGTGATGCGATGTTTGTGTGCATCACATTGTTTTCCTATTAATATTACTTTAGACACTGTCGAGAAGTTTCTGGAAGCAGCCAAGTCGCGAGACTACGATGCCAATACTCCAGGAAATGGCTTTCGGTATGTTGGCTCACAAGTTACAAGGATTATTTAATTTGTTAATATTCATCTTTTATGTTTGTTATTTTATTGTGTGTGAAATGTATGGTGATTATATAATTTCCGTATTGGCAATTGTAGATTTCCCATAATTGTTGACAAAAATAGTTCAGTTTACGCCAAAGTGGATGGTAGTAAGTTGTTAGTATGCAAAATCAATAGCCATTTGTTAAGCCAAGGCCTTCTAATAATAATTCTAGTCTAATAAAAACTAAATTTAAGTTAAACCTTGATGGAGTAAAAGCAATTCTACCGATTTTGTAGTATTTAGCTCGTTTTATTGTCGTACGCTTTCAGATCACTCGTTTGCATAATAGATGTTGTCACGTTGCGTCTTGTATCAGTGCTACGCTCCTGTCAAGAAACGAGAACTTCGCTGTTGTTCAGAACGATCAACTACTGCAAGGAAATAGAATCATACGCCGCCATTCTGCGGTTTTCGACCTTAGCGTTTAATCAGGTATTTTACAAGTTGGCTTGTAAATGTCGCGCAGAGCAATAGGCAAATAAAGACAACGTTTGCTTTACATTTAAGAATGGTACAAATTATTATCTGAATGTATCAATATTTACGACGAACCAGACGTTTTTGCTTATATAACTTTACGTGTAAAATTTGCAATGTAGTGAATTTTTCAGTGAAACGCGTCCCAAGTTGACTGATTTTCCACACTTTAGGTCATTTCTATGCTTTCCATGCTGGATGACGATTCTCTCTTCCCGCCACTGAATAGTGATTACGAACAATTCAACGGAATCCTGAAGGGAATCGAAAGCCTCGATGCTAGTTGCTTCTATGGTCGCCACTTGGGCTTTCAGGTATAATACCTTACGCTTTTATACAATTTGCATATGTCTGCGTTTTCAGTTCTCTCAATCCGTGAAGCGTATCTTCAATGTGATCGGCATGGTCCTCGCTGGATACAGTATGTCGTGGACTATCGGGTGTGGTTCGGTTGGGATTCTCATGAACTCGGCAAAGCTACTTCTCAACCCTGAAGAACGAGCCTCGAGAATTATGAAAGTAAATGTTTATTTATTTTACAGATACAAATTCACACATTTACTTCCATTGTTGCTTTATCTCTTGAAATACTCTTGGGTATTTCCAAACTTTTGTGTTATGGAAAAATTCGCAGTGCTAATGGAATTTTTCATGTTAGTTCAATATTAGAGGTATCTGTGTAAGTTCAATACTGAGAATTATGCAGAAACATTGGTGTAAAAATTACATATGTTATCTCTGTGTTAGTAATCCTAGGCATTACGTATCTATTATTCTAGGTTATACGCGAAGCAGACATTGAATTTTGTCGCGGATTTTGGAACCTCTCAGAACTCCCGGATGCCAAGCTCTTCTGTCCATCACTGGCCGTATGTGAGAAGAGCGAAATCCCACTCGTTGGCGCAATAGCAATCGACTCAAACGGTCAGGACTTCATTTACATATCACCGCCGAAGGCACACGGCATTCCTGAGCCGATTCCGATCAAGATTCTGGATGTTGTGATGCGAAAAGCGGAGGTCTGTTGTATCATTTGTGTCTGAATATTGAATAAGAATGGGTTTCAGCAGAAACCAAACCTTCCAATCAAAGCTCAGCTGTCACCGAATTTGGTGATTCATTGCCATGGAGGAGGATATGTTGGTGAGATTTAGACAATCCGTTATCTTATATTGGCATTAATAAGTTTCTTTTCAGCTACATCATCGAAATCTCATGAGGTAAGTAGAATTACCTAACCAATCACCTTAATTCACAAGTGCCCCGGTCAGTACATCCATTTAGCCAATTTTTAGCTGGGAATCGCTGAAATAACGTTACCATAGTATGTACTTGGGTCGGTTGTAAGTAGAATTACCTTGTACATGTCTTGGACATTTTTGTTAATACCAAATTTCAATTTCACCCTGAGTTAGCTTTTATCAAAATTACTATCCTCTGTTGTATTTCTCACCAGGCATGTGCTTCATGCCACACTAACCGTTGTTTTTGTGGGTTAGTAGAGGGACATATATAGGAAGGCCTGTCAACCAGTGTTTTGCTGACCGGGCAATTTGGTAAACTGACCTGACCGGTGACCAGACCGGCACCCCGGTCAGGTATACCTGACCTGACCTGACCTGACCGGGGTCCCGGTCACCCGGTCAGGTCTGGTCAGGTCATGTTTAACCTGACCTTCTGTATGACCGGGCTCAAAATTTTCCAAAATCGCTAAAATGGTTAAATTTTGCCTGTTTTTCAAGCATATCGTTGTAATGTTCATCTATTTTAGGTTTTTACACCTAAAATGGACTTTTTCGCAGGTTTTTAGAGCATTTTTGCACAATGTTGGGAAATTTTTGAAAATTTTTAGAAAATTTTTTGGAAAATATTTGAAAAATTTTTATGGAAAAATTTTGAGAATATATTTGAAAAATTTCTGGAAATTTAGAAAAATTTTCTGAAATTTTTTTGGGAAATGTGGAAAATTTATGAATTTTTTTGAAATGGATATTAGTGTCATCCAAGAGCGAACATTGTCTCGGCTTTAGAGCGAATTTTTTCCATCTTATGTCATAAATATTTTTTATCATTCTCCGTCAAATTTCGTTCAAAATTTTGACTTTTGCAGAAGACATACTCAATTTATGACCATTTAATTGTGTTTTTATAAGAAAGTATGTTGTTCAATCTGGAGAATTCGTATACTCCAATCTAGAGGTCGGCCGAACGTTTTACCGATACCGATATATCGGTCGAACCGATATTTTCATAAAATTGAAGATATTACCGATATTACCGGCGATATATCGGTATCGGCCGACCTCTACTCCAATCCACTTTTGTAATCCATGAAGAAAGCTAGGAATAAAGGCGCTAGGACACAGATAAAGTATGAATGAATTTTAATAAACTATACAGAAATATAGTGGGGTCTGGGGGCGATAGCCCCCAAGTGGAGAAGAAAATTTGAGAATTGGGTCAACTTTCATTGAAAATTTTAAACATTCGCCGAAAGTTTCGCAAAATTTTCGCCGGCCACGCCCTATCGGGCGCGGCCGCCTCCGTTTTTAAGGGTTTTCGGTCAGATGACCGGTCATCTGACCGGCTCACGCCGGTCACCTGACCTCTGACCTGACCGGACACCTCCGGTCAGGTCAGCATGACCTGACCGGCACCCCCGGTCAGGTCTGGTCAGGTCAGGAGGTCAGGTCAGTTTAAACCCGGTCAGCAAAACACTGCTGTCAACCACTTTCCCTATATCGGTTATAGTTGTTATATTCAAGTTGTTATATAGGATTCAAATATACCACGATTTAGACATATCTCCGAGGTTGGGCAAAATCGCTAGAATGTCCGTTGATATCGATTGATTACTCTCTGGCACCTGAAAGTCCCTTTCCAAGAGCCATGGAAGAAGTGTTATACGCCTATGCTTACATTCTGAATCATCCAACAGATTTCGGTAAGCTCGGGACTGTTAATTTTTAAAATTCTGTCATTTAGGATGGAGTGGCGAGAAAGTTTGCATGGTTGGCGACTCAGCTGGAGGCAATTTGATCATTTCAATGAACCTGCGACTTATCGAGCTTGGAGCCAAGCGCTTACCTGATGGAATCGTGCCGATTTACACACCGTTTCTTTTTCAGGTAAATTTTATTGTTGTAGTAGATTGTGTCTAATTATTTCTAAGTGAAATAATATTTGAACTTAGCAGAATATTTTTGAAAAATATAAATGTGCTTTCTTATTTCCGGTGTATGAGTTTAGACAATTATATGCAAGCATGTACTATGAAATTATCCCCCAAACAAGAAAGTTAAAGGCCTTAACCCACGACTTTTCACCTGGCCCATGGATTTATGGCTCCGGGGCTTCCAATCGGTGAGAAAACATGCCCGGAAAAATTTTTTTGAAATTCGCATGTTGGACCCACTGTTTTTACCCCCCTGAAAGGTCAGGCCACGCCCCCTTTTCGTGTACATAGGATCCTATTGTTTAGAAATATCCAGCATGCGCCCAGAGGCGATGTTATACGTCAAACGATTCCTCTCGATTAGCCATGGAAGGGAAAATTGTCAGATTCGAGATCGGACCACCCACGACGGAGTTATGGGCCCTGAGGGCATTTGTCGAGATCTGGCGATCCTGACCACCTCCAAAGGCGAATGAGGTGTCAAATGAAAGCTCTCAACGAGGCAAAACGAATGGCACAAAAATTTCGGTACTTATTTAGTCCCCCCCCCATTCGATGGGGGGAACTAAATATTTTCCTTAGCTTTTAAGCTAATTTTATTTATTGGGTCATCCAAGTAGAAAGTTCGTTTTCGCTTTATCAGCAGATCACATCTAGCGAGTTAAACAGATTGGGTCCCGCCACGATCGGACTGATGGTACGTTCTCTTCATTGCGGACGAAGAGAGAGAGAAGTTTTATTTGTAGCTAGTGTGCGGCGTACGCTCTCTTTGTCTCTCGTCTCTTCCCTCTCTCTTCATTCGACCGAAGAGAGAGAGCCAGATCAGTCCGATCGTGGCGGGACCCAATCTGTTTAACTCGCTAGATGTGATCTGCTGATAAAGCGAAAACGAACTTTCTACTTGGATGACCCAATAGTTCCCCCCCCCCATCCTACACATTCAGTTGAAAAATACAAGGAAGATTTTTAACAAAGGAGTTGTCTATTTATAAATGTTAAATAGACAACTCCTTTGTTTGAAGTAGACAGTGAAATTTGAAGTGAAAATTGAACTGAATGTGTAGATGGGGGGGGGGGAACTAAATAAAATTGGCTTAAAAGCTAAGGAGAATATTTAGTTCCCCCCCATCGAATGGGGGAGGGGGAACTAAATAAGTACCACAATTTCAGACATCGGACCACACACGTTGACGAAATTTGCCCTGAGGGCATTTCTCGGGATTTTGGGTTCGTGACCACTTCCAGAGGCGAGTGAGGTGTCAAATGATAGCTCTCAGCGAGACAAAACGAATGGCACAAACATTTCAGAGATCGGACCACACACGTCGAAGTTTTTGCCCTCAGGGCATTTAGCCGCTTTTGGACTGTGGTCGGGCGCGGAGCGCCCGACCCTCCCCCTTGGAATGTGAGGGAACTTAGAGCACGCAAGGTATAATTCAATCCTACCCCATAAACAATACGAGCCACCGCAGGTGGCGAGCCAGTCCTGTGCGCTCCGCGCCCGACCTTTCCCCTTGGAATGTGAGGGTACTTAGAACATAGGTATACATCAGGGGTGGGCTTCGGATTCGGGATTCGGATTCGGGAAAATTCGGTACTTTTGGCCATTCGGGATTCGGTATTCGGGAATTCGTCAAATTTTCCCGAATAAGCCCTGGATAAAATGACCTCGCCTGACCACGCCCGATAGGGCGCGGTCGGGCGAAAATTTTTTTAAATTTTGGGAAAATAGTGAAAATTTTCATTGTCAGGTGACTCCAAACTTCAAAATTTTCGCCTGCGGCGCTATTTTTTACAATTCTTCTTATTAGTTAATTTCCTTATTATTGTGCTTGTTTTATGCTTTAACGGAAAGTTTCTAAACAACATAAAACTTGTTTTAGACAACTTTTGTCTCGTTAAGCATATAAAATTAATCTCCTATTCTTGAGCTTAGGACCATTGGTGAAGAAGGAAAATTAGCGCCGCAGGCGAAATTTTTCGAAAAATTACGCTTGTCAAAAGCAAGATTGTGTGTTTATTGGTGTTTGTGGTTGAGTTGAGTGGCTGAATAGCTTTTGACAGAACTTTTATTCGCAAGGAAATAATCGTCTATTGCGAACAGAGAATTTTCAACTAACAACTAACACTGAATTATTACAAGAGCGGTGAAAATGCCGATTACGAAAATGGGCGGAACTTTGAGAGTTTCATTTGCAAAGGAAAACAGTTTAAAGCGGAGAAGGAAATATGGATTGCAAAAGTGATCGGTGAACATTGGAATGTTCCCCGCAAGGAAATATAGACAGGAAAAGCGGAAGAGGCCGCTTTACAAAACATATGACAGAAAGCCTGTGAAAGCTTTGACCAGAAAAAGGAAGACCAAATTAATTATGCTTAATGATTGATCTTGGCGCTTTTCGCAGCTCCGCTCGCGACACTCCCGGCACGCAAAGTTCCGTCTCAGGCGTGTGCGGTCTTAGCTTTTCGTCGCTCGAATCGGTTACGGCAAGTTTACTCGGATCGGGCTCGACTTGGGATTGAACGAGATCTCGAGTTGGCATCGTGGCGTTCTGTATCGGTTGAGCGGACATTCGCATCTCGACGCTGTTGCTGAGGAGCAGTTGATTTCTGGCACAACGGCACGGTGAGTTGGAGCAACTTGGACAGCGATTTTGCTTTCTGCGAGGTCGAAGGAGCATTTGATGCTTAGCTTGCGTCTCGGGAGACAGTTGCACTACTGTGGGCTCGTTCGGATCAAACTCAGTCTGGCATTGCGCACAGCGAAATCGGGTCATTTCCTTGGAGATGCATGTGGGCTGCGAGCGAGTCGACATCTGGACACTGTTTGGGTTAGATTTGCCGGTATAAAAACACGGTTTGTCGTTGATTCGTGCCTGATTCTGGACATAACGGTCCAATGGTGCTTTGGTTGGGTTGTTGGTATGGTCTAGGGACAAATCCTGTTCTCTCGAGCGGTGGTTAGCTCCATATTTTCAGTCTCGGTATTGCTCCAGCTCATTTTGATTTCGAAGATTGTGCTTCTTGGTATAGAAAACTTCGATTGCCCATTCTCTGTGAGATTTTTGGCCTCGAGTGTGATTCTTCAGTTGAGGCACTGTACTTTGCCGGTTCTTCGCGGAGATTCCTTCGCTTTGGCAATATTTGGGCATATTCCGAAGATGCTGGACTTTGGTTTCTGGTTGGACTTGACGTCGTCTCTGATCCTGTGGTTTGATTGGAGTTGAGACATGAGCTGCAGGATGTGACTCCTTTTCGACCTTTGGATGCAAAGGTGTCGGCATTTTCTTCTGAACGAGGTACGGAGTCAATTTACTCGGCCCTTCATTCTTAACTGTGGAGTTTGGATTTGCCGATGTTGAGGTTTTCCTCTCAGGTCTGAGCTCTCTTCTGCGTTTTGAACTCTTGTTGTCTGACCCGCTCTTGGGAATTTGCTGAGTCTTCTGAGTACGGACTTCTGATTCGATTACGATTTGGCTCAGGACAGTGCAATGACCCACGATCACTGGTACTTGATTTATGGTGCGCTGGGTGCGAACCTTTGCCTGTGATTTCTGGATTGTGCTTGCTTTCCTGCCAGTTTTCATCGCCACTGAGTCTTCAAGTGAGGAGATTGCAGGCTTGGGCACCTTGGGCTTGTGCCATTCTTTTCTTCTGAATCTCAAGTGTTGTGCCTTCGTATCTTTCGGCTTCTGTTCTTGATCGTCACTGCGTTTTTGTTCGAATTTCTCTCGGCATAGAGCGGAGTTGTGTCTTCTTTTGCAGTGAAAACAGTCGGAAAACTTGGCTTTGCATTTCTTCGAGCCGTGTCCTGTTCGGAGACATTTGAAGCACTGATGAAGTTCTCTTGTCCTGTCCACTCGAGTTTGGTAATCGGGGTATTTGTGGCACCCATCTGTCCAATGATCCTTTCCTTGGCAGAATGAACATGACCGTTGTGGTTCAGGACGCTTCTTCTGATCAACCATAGTGCTCAGTATGGTGTAGTGTTGATCAGGTTCTTCTTCTCTTTCATTGAGATCCTTGCTCGGCCTTTCAGTTCTATGTTCGGCTTTGTGTTCAGCTATTTTCTCCTCCCTTTCGATAACTTCCCAAATTGCAGCTTGGATTGAGTGAGCTGTCCAGTTTGTGGCAGAAGGCTCCTTTGCGAGAAGTTTACTGAGGTATTGGGTAGACAATTTGTCGTACACAATTTTCCACAAAATTGGATTGTGGTTTGGAGATTCGCCTTCAACTTCTAGTTGTCGGCATATTCGCATAAAGCCGAAGTAGAGGTCTTTCAACTTCGCGAGGGAGGAGGCTTGTTCGAGCTTCTGTAACTGACTATACAAGTCAGTGATTAGTTGTGGCCGGTTATCATATCTCTTCTTCAGAATGTCAACGACAATTTGGAAATTGCCATGTGACAACGGAATGCCGTCGATGAGTTTCATTGCATCACCCTTCAGGTAAGTGAGAAGCAAAGTGTCTTTCCAGATCGGATAGTTCCGGATGGTTCTTGGTCACAAGTTCGAACATGTGCCAGAACGGACGCCATTTTGATCTTTCTCCAGAAAAGTGTGGTATTTCTAGAGTTGGCAAAGGCAAATGAAAGCGGCTTGGCGTTGAGAACGCGTGAGGAACGGCATTGGATGGCATTTGAGGAACAAATGGAGTTGAAAAGTATTGTGGATGTCCCTGATATTGTCCTCCAAATCCAGTGCCTGTTGGCATTGTCCATTGAGATGAGTGCGGAGTAAGCGTTGACTACGCACCCATATTCCTTGTGGTATAAATTGGCATTGATGCGGTTGAAACCGGGGACGGCCCTCCCGGCGCGCGGGAAATTGGCCAGGAAACGGACTGAAGCGTGTTGTTTGCGGTAGGCTGCGGCTCATTGATTGAGAGCGCGGTGGTTATCAAACCAGGTGAGGCGGTGGGATTAACCGCTGTCACAGCTGCAAGTGTGGCTGCTCGACTTTGGTCGTCAGCGGTAGGCGCGGCCGGTCGATTCTGCAGGGTGAAGGCCTGGAGCATGTCCTGCATGTTTTGCATCATCTGATGGTTCTGTTGGACTATGTCTCGGAGTAATGACATGTCGCGGCTGTCATTGTCTTCAAGCGCGACATGGGTTGTGGCGCGAGTGTGTGCTTGTGCGATTTGTGCTTTCAAATCCGACTCCTTGCGCTTGTAGGCGCGAATGCGACGAGCGATTGTGCTGATCAGCTGGCGGCAGTCGGACAGGAGTTCGTCTAGCCGGATCTCAGCCAGCAGGTCGTCATATGCCGTTTGTTCCGCGTCTTTGGCACCAGCGGGAAGTTTGCCGAAGGCGCTAAGAAAGAGGCGTTGTCCTTCTTCAAAGCGTGCGGCCTCGTTGTACAATGCATCCGAATGCTCGGTATTCACTGCGATTTCCTCTTCAAGGGCGAGGAGTGAGAGCGCCGCGGTCGCATCGTCGGCCGGGGTCCAATCGGGAGGTGGCGTTGCTAGCAACATGCGCATTTGTTTCGCCGTCTGAGACAGTTGATTTCGGAAAGCAAGCGTCATTGGGAATGGCGTCGATGTGCTAAAAGCAAATAAACTTCAAGCGGTTCAATTCCGTTCAAGTCCGGGCGTATTGATTTGGAGTTAGTGACACCGGAGCGATGTCCGGGTGAGTTGGTGATACCGGAGTGAAATCCGGGAGAATTGGTTAGACCGGAGTGAAATCCAGAGAATTGGGAGAGTCTGTGTTGCCTGGAAACACTGTAACAAAGTCAGTCCTTTCGCCGGTACAAAGACCACAGGATCAGACAATATTACTTATTGGTTGAGAACACAATAATAAGACAAAAAAACCTGATTACCCGGTCAGCAAAGCAGCAACAGAGGCGGCAGAGAGAGCGCGGTATGCGGCAGGAGAGCGTAAGGCGGCAGCAGCACGATCACGTCGCGGCAGGCAGCGGAGCTCGTAGGGCACGGCACAGGTTCGGCAGCAGGCGGCACAGTTGAGTTGCGGCGCGGATGATCCGTTCAGCCCCCACTTGTCAAAAGCAAGATTGTGTGTTTATTGGTGTTTGTGGTTGAGTTGAGTGGCTGAATAGCTTTTGACAGAACTTTTATTCGCAAGGAAATAATCGTCTATGGCGAACAGAGAATTTTCAACTAACAACTAACACTGAATTATTACAAGAGCGGTGAAAATGCCGATTACGAAAATGGGCGGAACTTTGAGAGTTTCATTTGCAAAGGAAAACAGTTTAAAGCGGAGAAGGAAATATGGATTGCAAAAGTGATCGGTGAACATTGGAATGTTCCCCGCAAGGAAATATAGACAGGAAAAGCGGAAGAGGCCGCTTTACAAAACATATGACAGAAAGCCTGTGAAAGCTTTGACCAGAAAAAGGAAGACCAAAGTACAACAAGCACAATATTAAATTAATTATGCTTAATGATTGATCTTGGCGCTTTTCGCAGCTCCGCTCGCGACAACGCTGATTTCTCTCTTTTCCCTTTCCACCGCGCTCTTTTCTCCTTAGTTTTGTAGTATGTCTCATTGTTTTCCAAAATTTTTGGCCGAAAATGTGTTAAATTTTCAATAAATAATTAAAAATTTCAATGTTATAATTTATTTCATTGATTTATTTTAGTCAATTTTTAAAGAGAAAGCCCATTTTTTCAAAAATTTTTGCCTGCGGCGCTTTTATTACCGCGAGTTTTTCCCTATTTCTGATAAAATACAATGGTATTGGGCAACAAAAAAGCGCCGCGGGCAAAAATTCTTGAAAAAATTTGCTTTTTCTTTAAAAATTGGCTAAAATATCATTGAAACGAATTATAGCATTTAATAGGAGGAGAGTTAAGTTTGAGATTTAATTTTGAAGGAGAAACGGTAGCCATTTTGCTCCGCAGGCGAAAATTTTCTAATTTTGAAATGGCGGTTCATTAAAATTTTCTAAAATTTTTCCCGGCCGCGCCCTGTCGGGCATGGCCGGCGGGAATTGAAATTGGAATCTTGGCATTGGAATTGGCATTCTTAGAGGTGCTTGGATCGGATCGGAAATGGCCAAAAAAAACCGATCGGATCGGAAACCCGAAAAACCCTATATTTCCGATCCGATCTCCCAGCCCTGGCGTGAACCTTGAATCTTGCTTGCATTCTTGTTTAGAATGCGGAAAAGTAAGAAGAAAAATAGCGCCGTTTAAAATTTATAGGTAGATAATAGTACGGAAAAATAGGCGAAATTTTTCGCCCATCGGTAGGCAAATTTGCTGAGAAATTGTAATAAAATAAGGAAAAATATGACAAAATAGCTAAAAAAGTTTAAAAAAATGGCCAAAAAGCGTTTTTTCGTGGATTATATCAATGGAACTTGATAACAAATGACGTATATGTAAATTGAGACTATAATTGATAATATAAATGCACCGAAAATTGTAAAAAAATATGGATAACAGGCAAAAATTTGAAAAAAAGTTGATTTTTGAGATTTGATTCGGATTCGGGATTCGGTAAATTCGGGAAAATTCGGTACTTTTGGCCATTCGGGATTCGGCCTTCGGGATTTCAAAATCTCAATTCGGCATTCGGGCTTCGGGATTTCAAAATCGTCCCGAAGCCCACCCCTGGTATACATGTATACAAAATTTCCGTATATTATACCCTTTAAAATCTATGCCGTTTTCTAGACGGCCGAAGGCCGAGTTCTTTTCGCGTAGCGAATATTGACCCAATTAAAATTTATTGACCAACGAATTCAATCTAAACCACGAATTTAGACTCCACCGAACCTAGCCGAGCTTTGCTCGGCTAGTTTCCATTAATATAAAATTAGCTTTTCATCTATTTTATGATCAATAAATAACTTCTAATTGTTCAATCAAATACGTTTGAATATAAAATCCTTCCGGGATGCTTCTCTGTTCTGCCAAATTATAGACCAAATATTTTCATTGCTATGCTAGAATTTTTTCCAATAGAATAAAGTGTCTCTAGGACGGTTCCACCCGGACGGTTCCCCCTAGGACCGTCCCCCCCGGACTGTTCCCTCCCGGACGGTTCCCCCCTAGGGAAAACTGCGAATAATGGCTCATAACTAAGTCTAGACTTAAGTTTAAGCTTGTTTGGCGCCTTATAAGGGTTGTTCGGGAGTTTAAGCCTAAGACTACGTCCCTTAGGCCCCATATTGTTCGGGGGCCCAAGCCTAATGGCTTGTTTGGCGCCTTATAAGGGTTGTTCGGGCAAGTCTAGACTTAGTTATGAGCCAATCTACGCTTTTTTCCCTAGGCGAGAACCGTCCGGGGCGAACCGTCCGGGGGGAACCGTCCATCCCCCGAATAAAGTATTGTCAAGTCGGAATTGAAATGTTGTGTATTTTCAGTATCTTCCATCGCCATCGCGTGTGCTTAGTTTCATGGTAATAATGGTTGTGAATGTTATTATCCTTAAATATTTATATGCACTACTTCAGGATCCACTGTTGCATATGGGAGTAGTAATCAGATGTGCCAAGGCTTACACAGTTTCAGAATACGCGGATGCTGAGAACAACGTCGACAAGGAATCTTCATTTCGTGATCCCAGCGCGAATTTTATCAAACACCCAACTCTTTTGGAATATGTGAACCAACTCGACAAAACAAACCTTCTAAATTCTGAAGTAATTATATAACTTTAATAGAGGGAAAATCATGAATGTAAAGTTCGCTGTGGAACTATTTGCATACTTTTAAAATATTCTTTTCGGTTTATTTGCTTGCTACGATATAATCATTGAATTGCAATCACATAATTTTCCAGTTCAACTTTCCTCCCTAATCGGAACTTCTTATCCTCCGAAATATCCTTCCTAAACCAAGTTCAGTCACCGTAACAGTTTCTTATAGGTTCTCTATCCAAAAATATCAATTTGTTAATTTTTTGGTATGCGTTTATTTTTTATTTTCAATAACTCCTTTGATGTGCCCTTTAGCTCCTCCACAAATGCTAAAAAATCTAATGATTAATTAATAATTTGTCAAACAGTGAATCGTCAAATTTGCCAATAATTAATATATTTTATTCAAAGATTATAATAGCGATACTTCATTTATAGCAGCTCTCCGAGTCAATCATATCCTTGATGGCACGTTCGCAATTTCCGAATAAATTGGATTCAACACAATCAATAATCGATAATGTCGCCAAAGAACAAGTCGACAGTTCGCCTATGAAGAGAGTACATTCCGACACCGATTTATCGTCATTCATGAGCTGTAATCAAGGAATCGGGGACAGTGACGATGATGTCGACGAAACTTTTCAGACAGTGGAAGTGAGCAATGACGATTCGAATATTCACTTGACTTCGACCAATGTAGATCAGGACCTGATCGACTACCTGCAGATCCATCCTACTACAACCAGGTTTGTTGTCACTTGCGTCAGTTGAATATAGACGCCTTGACATTCCTTTAAAAATTATTGGTTTATAATACTATAGATTCATAAATATATCTAAACTATAGATTGCCTGCCAATGGTGGAAGCTCTGTCGTAAAATGTATACATTTATCTTTATAAAGAGATTAGGTTTCGTTTAGCATTTTAGCTCTGCTCAGTTAAAAAATCCGGTGTTATATTTCACTTATATCAGAGAAAGCTTATAGGAACGTCCATTCTATTATACTTTTCTTTCATACTTCACAAAATGTGAAACGTTCATGCCTAAAAACTCAAAGATACTGTGAAATAATTTGATTTCTTTAGATATATTCAATTTGCGGAGGAAAGCTTTGCGGACTCCACTCAAAGCCAGGATGTTGATATTCATAAAAATGAAGACAAAACGACAAAGTTCGAAAATGTCAAGGCATCCATATCTTGTTTGCAGGCATCGCTTTCCGTGTCCAGCATGAATGACAGTTGCACATCGGACCGTCTCCCAATCGATTCGCGACTTACAGCAAGTGCCGGGCGAGTTCCAATGAAACGGCGAAAAAAGCCATTGGTATTGTTGCTTAAAAATTATTTGGTTTTAATCGTAATATTTAGCGTCCCAAAGGAAGGTCTTTGAGCCAAAGTTTCATGGGAACAGCTTCTATGGCCGCAGGTCGCGTGTACGACAATATCAGCGATTGGTTTAGCGTTCAGAAGACTCCAATTGGACACAAGGATAAATCAAAACTGCTCACGGCCAATCGTCTGACCCCGCATGAAGCAGCTGCTGTTCAATTAAAGGTTTCTTTTCATAATTTTATTATTATCACCTTTTAACGGTTTAAATCAACTTTGCTGCAGGTTTCAAGGAAATATCACAGCATAGTATCACTATATTCGGTGTATTGAGTTAAAAAAGTACTATTATCTTTCGTAGAATGAAATCCTTAGAGGATTTCAGCTTGTAACTGTGCAATTTGTTGAATATCACTGTATAATATTGAAACTATCTTAAAAATACATTTGGAAAGCTGTTATTTACGCGGTAGAATAAACATGAGCTTGTTAGGAGATCGTGCCCAAATTTTTGCATAACATTAAATTTTTAATATAAGATCATTAAAATGGGGATTAATTTAGGAAGCTGAAAAGCACGAGTCGCGCTTCACCGAGCTCTTGAAACTGAAACTGCCTCGCAATTATCTGATGTCTCCTCTGTATGCACCGCCAGAAATCCTACGACAGCTGCCTCCTGTTTACTTCGTTGTGAGTTTTTTTGTTTCCCTTTAAAATGTGATGAGATTCTTATGCAGGGACTATGGCCATGAACTATGATTTTGGAGTGGCCCGATAACAGACCATACTGTATTTTATGTTATGTAATTTCATTTATGACAGCACATCCTTAATTTCAGGCCTGCCATCTCGATCCGTTGCTTGATGACACGATAATGTTCGCAAAGCGTGTGCGCGATTCCGGTGGACAAGTCCGAAGCGTTGATCTACTCGACAGTTTGCCTCATGGATTCTTGAACTTCACGCCGATGTCAACCAACTGCCGCAATGGTGCCGACCTTTGTCTTCAGCGCATCAAGCAATCCTTGCAGTGGTCTGATTAGCGACAGTCCAGTTATGTTTTATTGAATTTGCTTGTAATTTTGACAATTATATGTTGACAATTTTGGATGTTGTTTAATAACATTTTGATATAAAGTTAATCTTTGATAGTTGACTTTTAGCCTGTTATATATTTGATTGCGCGAATGAGCACTAAACGGAGCTTTGTGAACAGAATTCATGTTTCTAAAATTTACTGTAATAGAATAACCGTTGAGTTATCAGCTACAGAGTTGTAGTCTATTATTAACTAGCAGCAGAGCTGCTAGTTAACCGTCGGGTCAATGAATTCGTTGAACTCAATAAATTTTAACGCTTTGCGTTAAAAACTCGGCCTTCGGCCGTCTAGAACATAAAAAACACCATTTTCCCTGGCCAAAACCCTTAAAAACACGTTTTTGTTCAAAATTTTTGGTTTCCCCATCCTAACTTTTCGAGACCTATCGATTGAGCTATCACTCACCTCTGGCTAACGACTGGATCGCGAGATACGGGTGTTTACATCCATACATACATACATCCATACCCACACTTTTACGGGCTTTCTTGTTTGGGGGATAAATACCCATAGAAATTCCATGTCAATACCTAAATAAATAGGAATTCTGCAAGAGCACTTGGATATTTGAAAGTGTGTGTACAGTCTCACGTTTATTTCAGTTATTAGGACGAAATTGGCCAGAACTGATTTTTCCATACAAATTTCCTTCTGTTATCGGGAATTCCCACGTTTATCGGAAATGATTCGGTGAAAATATTAGAAAAAAAAACAAAAGGGTCTTTGTCGAAACAAATATTTTAGTTAAAATGGTACCTGTCCAGATCGACTATTTAGGACCTAAATAAGCATACTACCGTAAAACCTCTAATTTAACCCCCGGGGGCAGAATTATTCAATCGACTTCTAGGGGGGGCAAAATTAGAGGGGGTAAAAATAGAGGGGGAGGGTAAAATTATTCAATCGATGTTTCGCGCCGCGCCTCCGGCGCGGCGCGAAAAATTTTTGGGATTTTTGCTCAAATTTGCTCAATTTTTGCTCAAAAAATTCAAAATTTGAATTCCCGCCCAAAAAATTTTGAATTTTTTTCGAAATGTTTGCCATTTTTTACAAAATTTTGGCAAATTTTTGCAAAATTTGGGAAAATTTTGCAAAAAATGGTAAAAAATAGGTAAAAAATTGGTTATCAGAATGTTTGGTGTCGACTTTTTGGTGTCGGAAAGTTTGGTGTCGGAAAGTTTGGTGTCAGAAAGTTTGGTGTCAATTTAAAATGTCGCTATTTTACGGTATATATCAGTTAAAATATATATTTTTTAACAGTATATAACGGGATATATTCCAGTTGTCCTTTTTTAGTGCCTAAAATGCATGTCATAACGATGTTATTACAATTTTTGGACATTCCACAACAGAAGCCAAAATTTCGCAATTTAGCTTCTAATGTCGCCTCATTCGCCGTATGTCAGTTGCAGCCTTACTCGTGCAGCCCAAAAGAGGGTTAAGCCAAAGCCTAAACCTAAGTAGCCTAAGGAGATCTCGATTATGAGGGTAAAAACCCTCATAGTTGAAGGGTGCAATGGGCGTTAGACAATTGGAACAATGACTGTCGACTGGCCTGAACCAAAAGTCGCGCAGCCTTTATAAGAGTTGTTCGGGAGCTTAAGCCTAAGACTAAGGCTCATTTAAGCCGCAAGCCTAAGCCTAATCCTTCAGTATGCCCTTATAAGGGTTGTTCGGGAGCTTAAGCCTAATCCATGTTCGGGAGCCTAAAATCCGACAATTGGAACACTGAAACAGTAAAAGCGGGGGATAAATTAGCTTGTTTAGACACAAAACTACTTATATATGTTGCAGTTAATCCTGAGTTTCAGTTAATCTTGAGATTAACTAGTTAATCTTGAGATTAACTGAAATTTCAGTTAATCTTGAGACTAACTAGTTACTCTCAAGATTAACTGAAATTTCAGTTAATCTCAAGATTAACTAGTTAATCTTGAGACTAACTAGTTAGTCTCAACGCCAACTAATTAATCTTGACTTAATGCAGAGAATTAACATGTTATACCAAGTTTTGATCAAATATTGACCTTTTCAACTATTTAAATGAACTATTAATATTTATTTCGGTAAAACCTAGTAAAATTTTATTTCCTATAAGCTATTTTTTACATAAAAAACAATATGAACAATAAATTATTTGTTTTTGCAACTGGTGCTATTGTGGCATCGACTATTGCAGAGGCGTCCGAGAGACCGGCAGTTGCATTTTCCAGTTTTACATCCTTGCACACAATTGCAATGCTTGTGTCCGGTCGACTGACGGAATAGCAATTCGCACAGTTTGGCCGACCGAGATGGGAGCGTTTCTAAACATATTTATAAATTTTCACATTTATAATTTCATGTTTATAAAATTTTTCAAAAATTATCCAGAATTTTTCCAAACTTACTTCAATTTTTTCCCAAAAACAGCCAATTTTTTGAAAATTGACAAACCTTTTCGCTGATTCTTGTAGCATTTGCTCGGCTTGTCTCTTCTGTTGTTTCCTGGCGCCTTCCCTTTCTTGTTCTCGCTGGAAATGGAGTCGGTTTAGTTGGTCCTCCTCATCGAGTACTGCGCCATATTCCTCTTCAACGAAACTGACATCCTTCCAATTCCCTTGGCCCATCTGTTGCAGTCGAGTTATTGAGTCGCTCGCTTGGGATGATGTTCTGGATCTTGCAGGTGATTGACTTCTGGATCTCGATGGGGATGGACTGTTTGACGTCTCCAGCGGCTCGTCGTTCCTATAAACAATATTCCTATAAACAATAAATTAGACAATATGTACGGAAAAAATCTTCGCAGGTAATATTTTACAGCAGAAATATATGTGCAAATATGAACAAAGCAGCTGACTTCAATAGTTTGATGTGAAAGCGGTCACAAGGCTATGTGAATAATACGTCATTATTTATACATTGAGCGAGAAACTTGTTAAAAGTTTCATTTGCGTCAAGATTAACTAGTTAGCGTCAAGATTAACTGAAATTTCAGTTAATCTTGAGATTAACTAGTTAATCTTGAGATTAACTAGTTAGTCTCAAGATTAACTGAAATTTCAGTTAATCTCAAGATTAACTAGTTAATCTCAAGATTAACTGAAACTCAGGATTAACTGCAACATATACACGAATTTGGCCTAAAACGTACACATATAAGGCACTCTTACCGTTAAAATATCGAAATTTAAACTGACACCAAACTTTCCGACACCAAAAAGTCGACACCAAACTTTCCGACACCAAACTTTCCGACACCAAACTTTCTGACACCAAACTTTCCGACACCAAAAAGTCGACACCAAACTTTCTGTGTACCAAAAAATTCAAATTTGGCAAAAAATTTGAATTTGCGCCAAAAATTTGAATTTTTGGGATTTTTGGAAAAATTTGCATTTTGGGGGGGGGGCAAAATTAGAGGGGGGTAAAACAAGAGGGGGGGTTAAATTACAGGTTTTACGGTAGATTGGTCCTATTTTGACTTTAAAAATTTTCATAATTATTGAAAATCTTTTATAATATGCGGCTTGGGTGGATGGATGGATGGATCATTCATTCCGTGCCGCGCTTTTGTAGTTTGTAGTCTGGGAGGGTACAAACTACAAAATTCATGTTTTCGGGATTCCGACCGAAATTTTTGGTACCAGGTGGTTTTCAGATACGGGGAATCCGAATCTGAGGTCGGATTTTAGGTATCTGGATTCATAATCCGGGATTCTGATGCACCGTTGACTTAGCGTGAAAATGGTACCAAATCGCCGCGATTCTGTGCCGTTATAGGTTTTCGACTACGGGGAATCTAATGCTGAAGGCAGATTTTAGGTATCTGGATTCAGAATCCCGGATTCTGATGCATCGTTGACTTAGCGTGAAAATGGTACCAAATCGCCGCGATTCTGTGCCGTTATAGGTTTTCGACTACGGGGAATCTAATGCTGAAGGCAGATTTTAGGTATCTGGATTCAGAATCCCGGATTCTGATGCATCGTTGACTTAGGCACCACAAATCCCCCTTCGAGCGGCCGAAGGCCGCGAGGCTCCGCTGACAAAGCCAGGCACCCCCAAAATACTTAGGCACCACAAATCCCCCCTTCGAGCGGCCGAAGGCCGCGAGGCTCCGCTGACAAAGCCAGGCACCCCCAAATACTTAGGCATCACAAATCCTCACGAAGCGCCGCTGATGCACGCTCCCCGCTTCCTAGCTGAGTAAGGGGGCGCGAAGCGCCCCCGTCTCAGCTAGTTTTGTTAATATTCTGTTAGCGGGACTTTTTCCATACAAATTTCCCCGTTTATCGGGAATCTCACAGAATCCAAATAAAAACAGTTGTGGCTCAGAATTCTTGAAGAATGCGTTGTTTGAATAAATTTACAATACGTTCGTCAAAATGTTAAGTGACCTAAACATATCACCGAGGTTGGGAATGTGGTTGTAGGATTTATTATACAATTATATAATACAGTCATACCTCGATATACCGCACACATCGGGACTGGCGATTTTGTGCGGTATATCGAAAGTGCGGTTAATCGGGTGTGCGGTATATCGAGAGAATTTTGTATGCAAAAAATCCTTCCCTTGCAAAGTTATGCGGATAAACGAATTTTCCTATATTTTTTGTCATTTTTTCAAAATAAAAAATAAAATTTGAATTCCCGCTCAAAAAATTTCGATTTTTTTACTAAATTTTGACCGATTTTTGCTAAATTTTTACCTAATATGGCAAAAATTTTGAAAAATTTTCGAAAAATTTGATAAAAAACAGGAAACTTTTGTATAAAAATTCAAATTTGCGCCAAAAACAGAACCATTTTTCTTTGTGCGGATAAACGAAAAATTTTACATAGAAAATTTCACTTTGGTTTCTCAAAAACCTGTGCGGTATATCGAGTTTAACCGCACAAAATGCGGTATATCGAGAGAATTTTGTATGGAAAAAATCCGTTCCAGCCAGATTTGTGCGGAATATCGAAAGTGCGGCTTATCGTGTGTGCGGTATATCGAGGTATGACTGTAAACGTATAATACAATTGTATTCGAATGTGGAAAAGTGACACAAATATAGAATTCGTATTTCTTTTTCTTCTTTTACTGTAAAAGAATAACAGTAGCGTTATCAGCTTCGGAGTTGTAATGTATTGTAAATACTTAAATAGGAATTCAGCAAGAGCACTTGGACTTCACCTAAACATATCACTGAAGTTGGGAATGTTGTTGTATGATTTATTATTGACACACCTCAAACTTAAAGACAAAAGGATGTTTTGTTTTAGACCTTTTCACTTTTTATCTTCTCACTACTTTTGTTCTGAAATTTGTGTAGAAGCAGGAAATCTTTATTCAACTAACATCACAATATGGTCTATAGTTTATACTGTAACATACAGATATTACTTATCAATCTGGTCATCCCATATTTTCTTGCTCGCTCATTCTTTCCTTTTTTCCTGCCTTTTGACTTGCGCAAGAGTCAAATTGGTTCGAAGGCGTTCATCGCTTTTGATCTGAAAATCAATGTAGAAAGTAACGTGCTTTATTGGCTGTATACTTTGATTGTACGTCTACTGTTTCAAGAAACCAATGTTTCGAGCAATATGGTAAATAATGAAATTCAAATTCAGTATAAACCAGGAATCACTCT
>JAKKPZ010000573.1:0-26443 GCA_022814885.1 Ditylenchus destructor | reverse complement strand
CCCTGCAGAATCCAATCGAGGCCATGTCCAAAGTCAAAGGTTAATAAATTTTTGAATATAGGCTTGCAAATTCACAAAATTGTCAAAAGCGAATTAATTTTTGTGGTATAATTTATCATTTTTGTGGGCGAATTTAAATTTATATACCGTAATACCTCTAAAATGCCCAATGCTCTAAAATAATTCAACCCAGGTTAGAGAAGAGAGAAATAGGCAAGCATGACAACCGGACCGGACCGGGCACCGGACCGGACCGGACCGGGGGGTGGCCGGTCCGGCGGACCAAACCGGACCGACCAAAACTTAACAAGCACCCCTAAGAATGCCTTCGGCGGCAAAAAATTTTGAAATTTTTGAAATATTAAAAATTTTCACTGTAAGTTTTTGGCAAACAATTCAATTTTTATAAAAATTTTTGCCTGCGGCGCTATTTTTCCTTCCATTTTCTATTGTACGTCGCTATTTTTCCAAAATATTCGCCTGCGGCGCTTTTTGGCTGTTTGTATGTTTTTTCTCTTATAAAACTCGGTCTCGGTTTCGGCCATTTTTAAGTCGCAAATATTTTCCGCGTCTAAGTGTTTTTGGGGTTACTTCGATGCACTAATCACAAATCTGCAATTGGTGAAATGGTGAAAAATGCAAATTTTGGCCAAAATTTCACAAAATATTGACCAATTTTCTCGAAATTTTGGCCAAAATTTTAGACCAAAATTTAAAATTCTTGATGCAATACGGAAAAAATAATTGCAGATTCGTAATCAGCGCATCGGAATACCCTAAAAACACCTTTACAAAAAAAATTGTTAAAAAAATCTCAGCGCTACCGAAGCGCCGCGAAAATTTTTTGACCTTTTAGAGACCGGACCGAACCGGACCAAACCGGATCGGACCGGGGGGTCGACCGGACCGGACCGGGCAAAAGGTCGGTCCGTTGTCATGCTTGGCAAATAGCTGGTCCTGTGAGATATCCATCGGGTCATTGCTGTTCAAAATTTGATCAATGTTATTAGATGTGGAGGCCTATAAAAATGAAATAGATTCGTAAGCTAAATTATAACATTACCCTTGCCACTTTCTCGGCTTCCTCAATCAACCACTCTTGATAAATCTCCAGCTTTTCTTGGTTCAGTAACGAGATTTGTATCTCGGATCTAGCAGAGTCGCTAAGATCGAATCTCTGTTATCTTCACCGACGCCGTCAATTTCCATAAAATCCTAGAAGCGATACATTCTAATAAAATGGACAAATTCAAGACTTACTAGCATGCGTATGTTCAGACCCCGCAGAATTTCCTCCCTTATGCACTTTGTAGCGGCATCATCATTTTTGTCAGCGTGTGAACGACAATTTGGTAAATTGGAATGATAGACGAAATTGTCGTTGTATGGTATTGCAAAATTTTGGTTGCATTAAGAGCGGTTTCAAGGCCTGAAAAATTTCTACTCATTTCTACATAATTTGCAAATTATAGTTTACCTTTTGAAGGAATTTTTGTGTCGTCCAGTCATCGTTGGAAAATTGTGGCAAATTTGAATGATTTCGACACATCAAATTCACAACTGCCACATTTGACACAAATCGCTCGACCATAGTATAAGTGGAGTTCCATCTTACCTAAATACTTGGAATAAGACAAAAATAAAGTAAAAAGGAGCTACCTGTGTGTCTTTTTGCAACAATGTTTGCGGCAACTGAGTCAGTTTTTGAAGATCTGTTTTCTCCTCTTGAGTATTCGTCTATTTACGCACTTTTCTTATGAAACGTTTTACTCGTTCCAGAATGGAATCTAAGTCATTGTTAAGCAAGGACAATCCATCTTGGACCGCCTAAAATACAAAACCAAACCTGACATATATTTAGAGTTATTTTTACCAAATTCAGCTTATGCGCAAAACAATCAATCGATTTCAGTCCTAGATCTCGTGCGGCTTTGATCATTGTTGCAGCCGCATCGCGCGTGAGCATATAAATTTTTTCACGCGGAATTTCGAACTTTCCGACAACGGTGTTAATCAATGTTACAAAATTATCTGCGTTATGTTTACCTAAGATTTATTCAGTGTATTAATTTAATTCAGTGCATTAAAATATATACTGACCTTTAATTGGAACAGCTGCAAGTACGAAACGCTTCAGCGTTTGAGGCTCCTCGGGATCCACAAAATGCGCTGTTAACGACAAAAGGGAATGAGCTCCGTTTTTGGATGTCCATGCATCTGACGTGAATGAAATATAATTGCTTTTTGCAAGCTCTGATTTGACTCTTCGCTAAATTTACTATTTTTGCTGAAACCTTTTGCTAACAATCCGGTAAATCTTTACGCATAATCTGACGACGACTTTTCATTGAGAATTTTGGATTCAATGCAGCACAAAACCGCTGAAATCCTTCGTCTTCCACAATCAAAGCTGGTTGTAGGTCCATGGCCATCATTTCTACAAGTGCCCTATGCGTAGCATTCGATTTTTCACCGTCCTGTTCCCACTCTCCTAAATTTTGGCATTATTGGAAAACATTTAACTTTTACATTTTTATCTAAAACTGACCTACTGCATGCAACATTTTCTTGATTGCTGGTTCGGGAGTTGTTGATGAACTTGCAACATCTGTTTGATGGCTTTCATCGCCAGACTTTTCAATACTTTGTTGAAACATTCGGATAATTGCACCTTTCTGAAACAGAGAATATTGTCGAAATTTCGCAAGTGGGCCAGTTTGCTAATGATGGGAACTCCACATTTGATTAGGCGCCTTTTATTTTCTGTGGCAGCATGTTCATTGAAATGTTTTCAAATGCTCAAATGATTTTGTCCTCCATATTTAAAGAAAGCATTTCAAGTAAATTAGTGACACAGAAAATAGAAGGCTCGAATTAAACATGCAGCTCCCATTTTTCGCAAACCTTCCCACTTGCGAAATTTTGACATAATCATACAATTATTTGAATGTCATACCTGTGAAGGAGGTGCCTTTTCAGCTTGCTTCGTTTTAAGGTCGAGAAATTCTTTATATTGCTCTTTGTGAACGGCCCTCATGTGTGACTTGAGAAAATTTGTGTCACTGTTGACGCCCAAATCCTTCTCATATTTGCAAGGTCCAATTTTACAGATAGCAATTCTTCCAGAGCGAGTAAAATACTTCCCGTAGAGTGACATTATGAATAAGGAATTATTCTAAAACAATGTTACACCAGTATTACCAATGAACTGAAAAACATAGAAATCAAGGCAAACAGTGCGAAGGCTGAGTGAAACGCTTGCATCAATAGCAGCGCGAATAATTGAATAATTTTTGGATATACATAAAACAATTAGAAACAACTGATGAGGACAGAATGAATATTGAAAAGTATATGTGTATGAGTTTCGGCCTTAGTCCTAAACTCAAAAATAAAAGATTAATTTTATACGCTAATAGTTCTTAACGAGACAAAAGTTGTTCAAAATAATTTTTATGTTGTTTCGAAATTTTTTGTTAAAATATAAAACAAGAATAATAATAAGGAAATTAACTAATAAGAAAGAACATAAGGAAAAATTGCGCCGCAGGCGAAAATTTTAAAATTTGGAGTCGCCTGACAATGAAAATTTTCACTATTTTCCCAAAACTTTAAAAATTTTTCGCCCGACCGCGCCCTTTCGGGCGCGGTCGGGCGAGGTCATTTTATCCAGTGCTTATTCGGGAAAATTTGACGAATTCCCGAATACCGAATCCCGAATGCCGAATTGAGATTTTAAAAACCCGAAGGCCGAATCCCGAATCCCGAATGGCCAAAAGTACCGAATTTTCCCGAATCCGAAGCCCACCCCTGGTTTGTATGCATATGAGGCATTTTAAGTGTCACGGCAGGTGAGGCTGAAAAGCTGATGTAAAAGATCCAAAACTAACCAGATGTGTCTCGGGTATAGCTTTGCTTCCCAAAAGTCTGTTTGCAGTCTAACCTGTTTTGCTCTTTATTTGCTATTACCGTAAACTCTAAAAGGGGTAAAATTAAACCAAGCGATTAAATAGGTAAAAAATTCAAATTTTTGGCAAAAAATTTGAATTGGTGCCAAAAATTTGAATTTTTGGCATTTTTGGAAAATTTTGCCTTTTGGGAGCAAAATTAGAGGGGGTATAATTATTCCATCGACCTCCAGGGGGCAAAATTAGAGGGGGTAAAACAAGAGGGGGGTTAAATTAGAGAGTTTACTGTATCTACCTGCTTTGGAGAACACGGCATTACCCATACATAATTTATTTCAGCCATTAATTTTTGTCTATACTTTGCCTATTTTCAATTTGCTGAAAAGAGAGCTAGAAAAGCAATGGTTGAATGATATATGCGTATCCAATTTCGAAATCAGCACTGAGCTGTTTTGAAGGACGCTTCTGTGATGTGTATTTCTAATAATGCTTCCCAAAAATCTCTGCAGTATTACCTGCTTTACTCTCAATTTCCTTTTCTCTGCTGGCTGGAGCACACAGCATTACCCAAAATATTCTTTGCAACACTGCCCTGCTTAGTTTGTCCTTTCTCCTTTTCACCCAAATTGTTTGCAGCCGCAAATAAATGAGTTGATGTTTTGGTTTGGTCAAACCAGGCCCAGTGCCGTGTGCGTCAGCATGCTCCGGCGTACGCGTACGCTTGCATCTGTAAAAGTAATGTCTCAGTACGCCACATTAACCTCTGCCACTTTTTAACTCAGTTTGACCCCAGACACAACACATTAAAACCAATGTCTATCAAAGTGCCGCGCACAATTTCAATTCATCCACTCATAGTTTTCTTCTACCCTAACGCACTGGCCTTTCGATGGGTCTCTGGTCACTGTCTTCTTTTGAAGGGTCTGTGTATTTATGTTTAGAAATTTCTTTATGTCTCTGTCATAATTTTGGAGTAAGAGAGACAACTTGTGAGCGTAGCAGTACAACTTGTTTTCAACAATAAAATTCTCTCCTTTACAACTCCGACGAAGGTTCTGCTGCAAAATTCTGTCTGCGACGCGCACGCTGACGCACATGGTCTTATATGAACCTGTGTTAGAATTTATAGAGGCTGGTTGTTAAGAAATTATGTCTATGAAAAGTTAGGCTGCAGCGATGAATCACATTATGCGCGCTCAGACGACTGGAACATTCGACAGCATTAAAGCAGAACTTAATTGTATTTTATTCGTAAAATGGACCAATTTTGAGTGGTTCATTTTGAAAGCGATTCATTTTTCTTCTTCAAATTTTTTAATTTCATCACTACACTTTTCTGCTTCACATTTAAATTAACTTTATAATATATTGAGAATTTTTATGCCTTTTACTCGCAATTTTACTTTTTACACTTTAATTCAATCGATTCCCCAATTTCAGCAAACTTCGATCGGATTATCTGCCTGTGTCTTATCTTCATACATATTTTCTACCTATCGAGCAAAGATGGCTGAATCTTCGCGTCGATATAATTTGAGGGATACGAGAAAAAAGGTTCGTTTTTATACCACTTCCAAAGTTTTGTGCTTCAAATTGTTTGTCCCTGCTGCCTTCCAGCTATGGTAAAAATGGTGAAAATTTATATAAAATTAATTTTGCGAAATAGATGAGGCACATAAACTAATGGCATTTCAAAACGGTTTATTCAAGTTTGAATTCGTGCCTATTTTCTATTGTTGTTGTAAATGACTCTTAGTAAAAGTGACTAATGCGCCAGCTATTTGGCGCGAATTCAAATTTGAATAAACCGTTTTGAAATGCCATTAATTTATATAATGCCGTCTATTTATGACATTGTGTAACCATAAATTTTGGAATGAAGCCGACAAGTTTGTGAAACTTATGGGTACTGTCTCACAATTTTTTGGCCTCCAAATCAAGTTAACAATTTTAGCCGCAAGGAATACTTTTGAAGCGATGGGAGGTGGAATACTCGAAACTGATCAACAATGAAAACAGACGCATCCCATTGGAAACAGTCAAGACCGCCATTCGTAGCGCATTCGAAGACGGAATGTTTGAACAGTGGCGAATCACTCTCAAATGTCAGGTAAGAAAACTGCTTTAGACATGACTAAAAATGCATTCAAAAATTCAATAGGATCAATACAAAAATTCTCTCGCGTATTTTAAATATGCATTTTACTTATCCGTCAAAAATACCTTTACCTTATTTTACCTGTTTGAACACTTTGAAACTTTTAGTTGTCAGGACAGCGAATCAAAGTACCAGCTCGTTATGCCGATTGCACGCATATCGAATGTTTTGATCTCGAAGCTTTCCTTCGCATGAAGACGCAGAAAAACCTTCTGGTTTGCCCAATATGCCAAAAGGAAGTCGAGAAACCTCTGGCAAATCTTCGAATCGACAAGTAAGCTTACTATAACGGAATTACAACTTTTTGATAGATAATAAAATCATTTGTTTGGCTGAATGAAAAATTCTTTAATATAATAAAAATACGTTAATTTGTTGGATTAAATTAAAAAATTATTTAAAAAATACTTAGAACGTTAATTTGTTGGATACGTATGCTTGAGATGCATGGTATTGGCTTTTATCTGTTACCATATTCAGGTACATTGAAACTGTGCTGTCCACGCTGCCTGATGCAATGCAAGTGGAACTACTGCCTGACGGCTCTTTCACAGAAGTTTTTGAGGAACTTGTAGTGGCGCCGAATGTGATCAACGATGAAGAACCGTATGTTCAAGACAGCAATACGTCGTATTTTGATGTCAAACAAGTAAGAAATTATTTACACATCTAATATAACCTACAAAAATCTTGGACTAACTAGTGATATAACGCTAAGCGACGGTGAAGATGAGGATTTAGAAGAAATCGCAATTGTTGACATTAGTAAGAATTCCATAGGACACCCGCGGCCTCCGCCGCGGACCACCCGCGGCTACGCCGCGGACCACGTCCCATATCCAGGATTTTCGGGGTTTCCGGAAGCCATATCTTCCGGTGGAAGCCCGATTCGGGCTTGAAACCGGTACCAATCGCTTCGTCTCATCGAGATGAAGCGATTCATGTATCATACGTCAAAATCCGAGCGGCGACGGGGGTACTTGCCCTTTTACGTGACTCACGTAACTCACGTTTCACGTGAAAAGATGTGAAAAATTTTGGCGCCAATAGACTCAGCGTGGTCGATTTAGGGGGTACCCGCGGGCCTGTGGTCCGGAGCGTCTAAATGTGGGAGAACTGGTATTCGGGAGACCGTTCGGAGAACCACAGTGCGCCTTAGAGGTACTCGATTATTTGGCAATTTTTGGGCAAGGCGCGAAGAAACGAGCACTGAGTTTGAACGATTTTGGTGTCATTCAACTCCACAAACCGAGAGGAGTCGATGGCTACCATTTTCGTTGACTATATTGGCACCTATTTCGAGTTATGAGTCATGTTGGTGCAGCAGGTTGATAATAGTGTAGCATATAAAGTCAATTTATTCACATAGTCTACATTTTGCGTCTGAAAAATTTGGCTTTCAATGATGCAATAATGTTCTTGACAGTATTTTCATTTTCTTGGCATTAAATTTTTTCATTAAGTCACTGTCTACACAGTGATGTCTATTTTACACTGCCTAGTTCACTTTCAATCTTACACAATTTATTTTTAGGAAGTCTCGGAGGATGATGAATACATCACGCTAAGCGATGGTGAGGATGATTCTTTAGAAGAAATCGTAATTGTTGACATGAAACCTATTTCTTTGATGCCGCTGAACATGGACATCAAGCCAAAGATCAATTCATCTTCAGAGCCAGAACAGATTCATTCTGGAGAGGGTCAAGAGATACAGGTAAATATATCTCTGAGGCTAGGAACGACATAGGAAGGGGCTTTTTTCCGCGAATTTTTACAGTGCGACGAAAACTTTACAGTTCTCGCTGCCGCGGCGTAGGCCGAGGGCCGTTTCCGTATAGTAAAATTCTCTCGTTTGTTAGTAACGTTCAAAATATGATGTTTTGATTTGGATAACTACGAAATCATTGCTTAAAACACTTTTTTAAGATTTTCTATATTCAAGACTTTCGAACTTCCCAATAAATTTTTCATTATAGACGACGCATGTCATATTGAACTATTTTTAGCATGATTCCATTGAGCCCGCAATTCAAACACGTCCGCCAAGTTCATCAAATAAATCTGCCGCGAATCTCATCCGGGGAAAAAGATCTTTTCCAATGAATGATCATCACAGCCGTACGAAACTTTCATCAAAACGGTATTATTTTATCTTCTCCATGAGAAATTGATAAAAATTGAATTTTAAGCCAGTTAAATTATTATACATTCGTTATTCCCGGATGTAATTTCAGTGCGATATTTTTTCTTACTTATAAATTTTATTACAGGTCAAATCCTAAGAAAACGAATGGCACAGAAAAGCTACACAAATGCGACCACTGTTCCTATGCTAGTGCTAAGAAGAGCAATGTTGTTCGTCATATGCGTACTCACACTGGCGAGAAACCCTTCAAGTGCGACCACTGCTCATTTGCTTGTGCTCAGAAAAGCAATCTCAATATCCATGTACGCACTCACACCGGTGAAAAACCATACAAATGCGATGTGTGCCCATATGCTAGCGCTCAAAGCGGTACACTGAGAGATCACATGCGCATTCACACCGGTGAGAAGCCGTTTAAGTGCAGTCTCTGTTCATTTGCTAGCGCAACAAGTAGCGATTTGAACGTTCATATGCGCACTCACACTGGTGAGAAGCCATACAAATGTGGTCGCTGCTCATTTGCTTGTGCTGACAAAAGCGCTCTCAATAGACATGTACGCACTCACACCGGCGAAAAACCATACAAATGTTCTGAGTGTGCTTATGCTGGTTCCTCGAGTACCCATTTGTATCATCACATCCGCTGTCATCATTCTAAGGAAACGGAATAAAAATGATAATTTGATGTCATCTTTCTCGATTATGTCATTGCACTTTATGAGTTACCATACTTTTATTGCTATGTATCGAACTTTCTGGAATAAAATATGTTTTTTGAAAAGTTTGATCTATCAGGCTGGTAAATAAGTTCGTTGACACTTTTATGTACCAACGTTGGCAAAATCTATTATAGTATTAGGATCGTGTCTAGATCTTTTCTCCGGGCTCTATCGGGTGCGGCATAAGTTCTGATGACAAATTTTTGTCGGGCCATAACTCTAATATTTTGGAGGGTCCGGATTTTCGGTAAAAGGTATTATTGTAGGCCAGGGCCTCACGAGTTTAGCGAGCCTAAGGTTGCCTGGGTGTCGTTTCATTCCTGCTAAATTAGACCACGTTGTTTCCAGGGACCTCCAATTTTTCAGGCGATTTTTTCCTCAGATTTTCTTGCGAAGAAACTCAAAATATTTCACGTTAGGGCCACTCCGAAAAAATGGTTTTTTGCTAATTACTGGCGAGACTCTTGCGCATTCGGCAAACCCTTTACCACCACGCTGCTCCTTTAAAAAGTGGAGAAAATGTTGCTTCAAAGGTGCCGTACATTTTTGCAACTTTTGGCATCCTCGAGAGTTTGTATTGGAGATTTTTTAGGATTGTCATATATACCAATTCTTTTATTATACGTGCACGCTACAAAGTCTGAGGATTATTTTGGTATATAACTTCCTGGGGTATTCCTTCAATAGAAGAATATTTAACAATAAAATACTTTCCCAGGTAAGGACGCCGGATGAGCCATTTTTGGGTAAAAAACAATTCGGTATATTTCTTTTTCCTTCTTTCGAAGTGACATCGATCTGGTTTATATTCCATTTCTTTGTTCAGGTAATATGCAACATTACTGTTATATTAGTTTGTCTACATCATTGCGAATTTTGGTTAACTGAGGACCGGAAAAAGAGGGTCTCTGCTCCCAGGATCTCCGCACAAAGCGGGCCCTAACTCAGCAGGAATGAAACGACACCCAGGCAACCTTAGGTTCGTTAAACTCGTGAGGTCCTGGCCTACACTAATACCTTTTGGCTACGCTTCACTTTGAGGGGTGCGCCGTATGTGCCCGAAACCGGTGTCAATCGTCTCCGTTTTCACTCCTGATCCCGAAAAACACAAAATTTTTTTGGAGAAATGCAACCTCTTCCGCCCACGCATGTGAACATTGCATGCGTGGGCCCATTTTTTGCACGCCCACGCCCACGCATACAAATTAAAATTTTATTGTATATTTTGTATGCGTGGGGGTCACATATTTCCCATGGTAAAGCCTAAGCCCAAATTTGGTAGCCTAACGGGCTTATTCGCCTAACGGGCTTGTTCGCCTAATGGGCCTGTTCGCCCGGGGACATTAGCAGGCTAAGCCTAAGCCTAAACAGCAGCCTAAGGGCCTGTTCGCCTAACGGGGGGCCTAATCCTAAGTCCCTTGGGTTGGGTTGCCCGCCTAAGGGGTTGGGTTGTTCGCCTAAGGCGTTAGGAGTCGATTTAGGGCCTGATGGCACGTGAAATAGTTTCACGTGCCATCAGGCTGGGGTGGACACTAGCAGGCTAATCCATTAGCAGTCAAAAATTTAACACAGAGAAAAGCCCATTAGCAGGCTTTTATTCTCTGCTATTCTCTTCTATGAAATATGTGACCCCCCACGCATACAAAATATACAATAAAAATTTAATTTGTATGCGTGGGCGTGTAAAAAATGGGCCCACGCATGCAATGTTCACATGCGTGGGCGGAAGAGGTTGCATTTCTCCAAAAAAATTTTGTGTTTTTCGGGGTTAGGACTGAAAACGGAGGCGATTGACACCGGTTTCGGGCACCTACGGCACGGGCAGCAAAACCAAGTGACCCCTACCTTTTACCCAAAATCCGGACCCTCCAAAATATTAGAGTTACGGCTCGACAAAAATTAGATATCAGAACTTATGCCCCACCCGATATACAACAACTGCATAATGCCTCAATGTTTGCAGAATTATATTTCGAAATACTCTTTTGATGCTCAACAGAATTTTCCAGAACAGTTTTGGCGCGTTAAGAAATTAGAGTGAGACACAGTGAAAAGCGATGCACTGAAATTGTGTTAGATTATTATTCTCTGCCTACACCGATGCACACATAAACAAGTCCGCCGACTCATTTTCATTTAATTAAATTTGCGTACGCATCAAACTAGGACCAGCACTGCTTTTCTAACACTGGACAGAAAAGTAGAGAGAAGAAGTTGGCTGCAGAGAAGAAGAGCGAAAAACAGTCTTGGCCGAAAATATTTCAGGCACTCTTTTACTTTAAGCGCTAATTTGTAAGTCGACTTTTGGGTACTTTTTCTCAAATTTCGGGTGTCAAATCCAGTGGTTTTCGTATTCTGCAGCAGTTTTTTCGGGGGGGGGGGCAGCAGATTTCACTGTCAGAGATTATAGGCGAAACAATGAATTCACCATTTCACTCATTCAAAAAGTTTTCCCATTATTAATTTTCCGCAAAAAACGTTGCTTAATATTTAAAGCTTAATATTTGCTTAAAGTTGAAAGTCATCAGAAAAGTCTAAAAATTTATGATAATTTTTGTGAATACTTAAAACTAGCTGAGGTGGCGCCAACTCAGCTAGTCATGTTTTAAGCATAGCCTGTTACATGCTTAGGGTTACAATCCCTGATTCATGCTAAGTGCATATCTAGTTAACATGCATGAAACACTTTTTATCCTGTTAACATTCATGGAATTAAAAAAAAATTTTAGGTACTTTTTCACCGACTTTTTCCGACTATTCAGGTCCTGAATAGTCGATCTAGATAGGTGACATTTTAACTTTTAAATTTTTCCTGGAAATTGAGATTAGATATGATAATTATGAATTTTTCACTGTCGACTACGAATTTTATCCTCAGTTTTTTTAATTCAATAAGTAGGGATAGAAGTTTAGTAAGCAGAGATTTTTAAACAGCTGAACAAGTTTATAAAATTTGAAATTATGTTTATTTATTTATAAACTTTTTATCAATTTGATTTGTTTAATTCATTCATTATCCGCAGTTAAAGCTGTTACAAACATTGTTTTGAGAGAAAAATACGTTGGTTAATTTTCTGATAAATTTATATAATGATTGTATAAATTGATGCCAATGTGAAATTAATGCAAAATAAACTTAGAGTAAAACAATTTAATTTACCCTAAAATGCTTTGTTGTACTATTTCATGAAGCTATTGCTAATTTACTTATGCGTCAGAATTGCTAAACATATGTTTATTTATTTATTTTATTGAACGTAAACTGTTTGGGCAATATATTTGGTTGTGATGAAATTTGGTTAACGTTTTGCTATAACTTGCCTAACCCGCTGCCATGTCCAAAATTATGAATCACACAGCAGACAAGCCCATTTTATTCTGCATGTAGAACTTTTTCCCTTCATTTCATTAAAAAACTGCCAGATTTCGTCTGTCATTTTGATTCTGCTGTAATTGACTATAATTATTTCCACTTAATGTGCTAACCTAAAACGTCTTCTACGACGCTATCGAGTTTTGCAACTAATGTTTGAACGAATTGTGTCTCCAAGCGAATGCATACAATGTTGAGTGATGGGATTGTTTCACCTCACACCATCACTCAACACCCGGAATTAATTTAATAACCCGTCAATTCAAACATTAACAGAAAACTCGATAGCACCATACTAAACTAAACCGACCATTTTTCTATAAAATTTTCTCAAATTCGAATTTCCATATTTTCTCAAACTCAATATGTGTAAAAAAGTGGCCAAAATCTCAACCCATCGTCCTTATAATTTCGATTTCATTCATTTAGATTCCAGAAATCAAACTATGCCTCGATACAATTTGCGAACCTTGCGAGGAGAGCGAATAACGAAAAAAGTTACTTATCATTTATACATTCAAATAATAACTATTATTATTTTCGATGGGAACTGGATTACGATCGTTTTATCAATGACGTCAGAAACACTCTATCAGTGAAAGCAGTAGTGGAAGAAATTGCGCACACTTTGAAAACCAACGAGATTGAGCAGACAAAAGTTTCACTCATCTGTCCGGTAAGTGAATGAGTAAATGTTACATAGATGTGACCATGGTTGCAGAAAACTTCAACGGCTTTGCTAGCCTTTGATGTAATTTTGAAGTATTTACAGTGAACGCATGCAGTAGACTTTGCTAAATCTACAGCCTGCGTTACATCTCATTAGATGCTCTGTATAATATACAGTGTAACGCAGGTGGTAGATTTAGCAAAGTCTACTGCCTGCGTTACACTGTAAATAATTCAAAATTACTTCAGAGGCTTGCAAAGCCGTTGAAGTTTTCTGCAACCATGGATGTGACTCAAAATGTTACCTAGGTTACGAGTCACCACAGGATAGATACTAAATTGTACGCTTACCAAACGTTTATAACAAGGGTTCAATAAAGGTGACATCCTGGATTTCGGTGAAAACCTTATGGAATAAATTGGAACACAATTTCTTATACGCAGTTAGTCTCTGCTTTACATTTTTGATCCCCTGTGTATGGCTTGTCATCTTCTTCATTGTAATCTTCCTAGATAAATTCATAAGCAGTCGGTTGAAAATCCAAAATATTTAAAAACCGGATCTCACATTTCTTTATCCGGTATTAATCAATACTATATTTAGTTAACGAAAGAACGCATAAGCGTTCCTGTACGCTATCGGATCTGTCGGCATTTGCAGTGCTTTGACCTGAAGGGGTTGCTCGTAATGAAAACCATGCGAAATTTTCTCGCATGTCCAATATGCTAATTCTAAAATTGAAAATCCAAAATATTTAAAAACCGGATCTCACATTTCTTTATCCGGTATTAATCAATACTATATTTAGTCTTACTCCAATATGCTAATTCTAAAATTGAAAATCCAAAATATTGCTCGTAATGAAAACCATGCGAAATTTCTCGCATGTCCAATATGCTAATTCTATTTGACACATTTATGAAAAATAGCTGCCCTGAAAAATACATCTACAACAACTTAAACCGTATTATTTCCAACAAAAAAGAATTCCTTAATTTTATCAACAAAGATATGTTGGAATGCTTACAACGCTTCAGGGCAAAATTCTCTTTAAAACTTACTTTACATAAATAAACTATATCTGTTCTCAAATTTCATACAACTATCTATAATTTGGTCGGAAAACTCTTTCAAATAAAATGTGTCTCTAAACGACTTCCAATATTCCCAGTTTACTTCAAAATAATTTGAAACACACTAGAAGTTCTTCGTCATAATATGCCAGAAGAAGAGCAATTTTCAATATGTAGAATTCGAAATACGTTTATAACACAAAATTACAATATTCTTTACTCGTATTCTAATATGCTTTCATCATGTAAATAAACATTTCTGGTTATTCTTAAATCTAATAGGACTAATTCAGACACTCGTTTTCTACACAGCTCCAAAGCGCCTCTCTGACATGGATCAATCAGCTCCAATTGAACAGCAAAACAGTTCGGAAAATACTGGAAAAATCATGTTTTCTCAATTTTCGTGGGGGCGGGGCGGGACCACCCCCTGACATGGCAGGGAGGGGTTATGGCAGCCCCGAGGGGTTATGGCATCCCCGAGGGGTTAATTTTGCCTGAAAAAAGTGTTCTTTCCAAATTTTTTCTTAATTTAGCAAAATTGAGTAAAAAATAGAAAAATTGTACAATTTCATGAAAAAACATTAATTTTGACATATTTTACCAAAAACTTGCAAATTTTACCCATTTTTGAGCATAAACAGCAAACTTAGGTGATTTGGGAAAAATTTTGAAAAACAGCCAAATTTGGTGAAAAATCTTGGATCGGATCGGAAATATCGGTTTTCTTGGGCTCTGGATCGGATCGGATTGGGGGTCACTGAGGATCGGATCGGACCCGCGATTAAAGTTCCCAGCCCTGGTCCGAGAGTGTCGAAAACCGGGAGATTCTATTCGTGGGGGAGCTTCACCAATCAACTTGGTGGGACCCGATAGAGTACAATTTTAAATTTTCACACCAATTTTCATGGAACTAATATTGTTAATACTATATGAAATTAAGGAGAGTTGACATAGAATTAATCAAAGCAAATTGTACCCATTTGAGGAAAAGGGGAAGTTTTAAAATGGCCTATTTTACCCATTTTCTTTGGGGAAATTAAAAAAAACTTGCCGAGTAAATCGGCTACGCGGAATCCAATAAGCGTATCAAAATCCGTGCAGGACCTGATTTTGTGGCGCAAATTTGAATTCGCGCCAAATTTTCGAGCCACTGAAAATCGCCATTTTTTGACAGTTTGCGCATCAATTAATCAGTTGAAAATTCGCGGAAAAAATAGCGCCGCAGGTAAAATTTTTTTAAAAATTACTCTGTTTGCCAAAAACTGACATTAAAATTCTGTATATTCTCGAAAATTCTCAACAAAAATTATTTCATTTTTCATAGGTGCATTCTTAGGGGTAGTTGTCCGTAAGGTCTATGTGACCTATTTTTGTGAGTGCATTTTTAGGGGTGCTTAATTTTGTCTGTAAGGTTTTGTCGAAATGTGGTCGAACTTGGGTCAAACTGAGCCGATATTTGAATTGGCGCCAGTGGCGCGAATTCAATTTAGAATCCCGGAGTTTTTGGGCCGCTGATCACGAATTCGATGTTATTCCCAACCCCGGCAGTGCGCGATACGGGATACGGTCTAAAGTTTTGTGGGATTATTGTACCTATACAAGGGCGGACATGGGCGCTCATATACGCTCTTGTGAATTTTGGCCGAGCCATAACGTTGGTCCTACATTTGTTTATAAAATTTGTCAAAACATAGCGGAGATGTGTAGACTACATACTATGTAGTGTGTAGTGTATAATATATGCATCCTTATAGTAAGTTAACCCTTCATTGCCGAGTGTATCCGATCGGATACGCTTTTGATTTGCTAAAGACTTCACAAAAAGAAAGAAACGAATGAGTGTTCATTACTCATACAAAGGGTGTGTCTGTAAATAGATCACATAGAAAAGAGAAATAAACAATGTGATTTTGTTAAAGACAGTTCACCAAAAGGAAAGCTAATGGTAACGCAGACATTCTGTCTTTTTTCTATGTCTCCGGCAATGAAGGGTTAAAGCTGGATATGGCGTCCGATGGGATATACGGGAAGTGGATTCTTAGGGGTGCTTAATTTTAGACAGGTACCTAATTAGGGTAATTTTTAGCGGGGAATCCGAATTTGAGGTCAAAATTTAGCTAAAATGTAGACAAATTTAGACAAATTTAGCTAAAATGTACCTACATTGAGGTTTTTTGTCTGTAAGTGAGGTTTTTTGTCCGTAAGTGAGGTTTTTTGTCCGTAAGTGAGGTTTTTGTCCGTAAGTGAGGTTTTTTTGTCTGTAAGTGAGGTTTTTGTCCGTAAGTGAGGTTTTTTGTCCGTAAGTGAGGTTTTTTGTCCGTAAGTGAGGTTTTTTGTCCGTAAGTGAGGTTTTTTGTCTGTAAGTGACGTTTTTGTCCGTAAGTGAGGTTTTTTGTCCGTAAGTGAGGTTTTTGTCCGTAAGTGAGGTTTTTTTGTCTGTAAGTGACGTTTTTGTCCGTAAGTGAGGTTTTTTGTCCGTAAGTGAGGTTTTTTGTCCGTAAGTGAGGTTTTTTGTCCGTAAGTGAGGTTTTTTGTCCGTAAGTGACGTTTTTGTCCGTAAGTGAGGTTTTTTTGCTTTAATTCTTTGCAGTTCATTCTTTCCGGTGCTTATTTTTGGTGTCTCGGTTTGAGAGTTCTCAATTAAATCACATTTGAATTAAACCGCGTTTGAAATTTTCGTTTGGCGCGATTGCGCCAAACGCTTCTGGAACTTTTTTAGGTTGCGTAATCGTTTTACTTTGGTGCTTATTTTTAGACAGGTACCTAATTAGGGTAATTTTTAGCGGGGAATCCGAATTCGAGGTCAAAATGTAGACAAATATAGACAGAATTTAGCTAAAATGTACCAAAATTTCGGTTTCCATTTCTTATTTTGGTGTCAGTCACGGTTTCATTTATCCAATGGTTAATTTTTTGATGAGAGTTCCCAATTAAATCACATTTGAATTAAACCGCGTTTGAATTTTTCGTTTGGCGCAAAAGCGCCAATCGCTTCTGGAAGTTTTTTTAGGTTGCGTAATCGCTTTACTTGATTTGGTTTTGCATTTGATTGATTCTGCATTTGATTGTATTCGTACTATACCGAAAACAGTTTCCGGTAAAGCCGTGTTTCGCCATGACAATAAATAAATGTCAGGGTCAAACAATTGATTACATTGGACTCGACCTGACAGTACCAGTATTTTCCCATGGCCAATGTTATGTCGCATTTTCGCGAGTAAGAGGCTGGGACTATATAAAAATAGCAGCTGAACCTGATAAAGGCAGCAAAGTGAAAAATGTTGTATGGAAGGAAGTCCTTTTTGAAGAAGAAATAGCCACTGGAAAGGCCAAATATGAAAATGAAACTCCTAAAAGGAGTAACGGAAGAAAGTGAATGAATAAATAAAAAGGTTAGCGGTTGAAATCCCCCGGGTGAGCCAAAAAACCCAAAACGCCTGTCTAATTGAGGAACGTTCACGTCGTGACAGGTGTTCCCACCAATGCCTCAGAAAATCATACGAATATATACTTGCAATTATTTTACGCTTAAGAACAACCCAATCTGACCGCTGATGGCGATGAGCATACTGATACAGACGAGGGCATACTGATGGCGGTGCGCGAAGCGATGACGAACCCAATCTCCCGCTGTGCACGCTAACCGCTTCCTAGCGAAGTGGGGCCGCGAAGCGGCCCCACTTCGCTAGTACTATGTAGTCTACACATCTCCGCTACATTTTGATGCATTTTCTAAACAAATGTAGGACCAACGTTATGTCCAAAATTCACAAGAGCGTATATGGGCGCCACGGCGCCCATATTATTTTGACGTATGTACTACATACATCTCGTTATCAACATTGTCGATTTATATTTCAAAATAAACAGGTCCAACGTTATGAATTGCCAATGATCGATATGCACCATCCATGCTACATACAACTCCGCTACGTTATAGCATCCCTGTTTCAAAAGAGCCATAGGCATTTATTTGCTTCAGTTTGAAGTGAGAGAGTTCATGATATAAACAGTGGGCATTCTTCTTGTGTCATTCACTTATGCAATTCCTTACCTTACCGCTTCCTATCTATCACTATTCACCTGTTTTCAATACCAGTAGTTTAAATTGTATTTTTGTGGAAACTAGGCGAGTAAGGGGGTTATTTATCCATTGGGATATACTCGTGCCTCACTGATAACGTAAAATTCGTATTATCCGCACCCGAAAACCCAGAGCACCAAATTGCCAAAATTTTTGGAACCCAAATTGCTGATCTCAAGCCCAGTTCCCAGTTTTACAACTTATTAGAGAGTGATTGATAAAAAACCATAATATTTTAAATATATGGTTTTTTATCCATGGACCGGGCAAAAGGTCGTTCCGCTGCCATGCTTGAATATTTTAAACCCTCCTAAAATAACGGTATTGACGCGATACGGCGTTTTTTATATTGCTTAGAAGTTTTCTCAGTCACCCCATATATACATACAATATTCTAATTTGCTAATAAAACCCAATGCCCAGTCTTACAACTTATCTTCTTACCTAGTATTTCAGAGCATGTTGTCCGTCGGTGGTTCCCACCGATTTTGTGTGTCCAAAATTTCCGGAGTCCATTCTTAGGGGTGCTTATTTCCAAAATGTACCTATTTTAGGGTAATTTTTAGCGGGGAATCCGAATTTGAGGTCAAAATTTAGCTAAAATGTAGACAAATTTAGCTAAAATGTAGACAAATTTAGCTAAAATGTACCTAAATTTTTGTCGGTCTGTCCCGAATTTTTGTCGGTCATTCCAAAATTTTGTCGGTCATTCCAAAATTTTTGATCTTTGGTGCCTTATTTTGTCGGTCATTCCAAAATTTTTGATCTTTGGTGCCTTATTTTGTCGGTCATTCCAAAATTTTTGATCTTTGGTGCCTTATTTTGTCGGTCATTCCAAAATTTTGTCGGTCATTCCAAAATTTTGGTGCATTCTTTATAGTGCTTAATTTTGTCTGTAAGTAGAAAACGGGGGGGGGGCTTATATTTTTCAACCCCAGGAGGGGCTCTAGGAGGGGCTTACTTCAGGAGGGGGGTTTACTCAAGAGAAAAAACGGTAATTACATTTTTACGATATAATTTTTTTACATTTTCTTTTAACTATAAACCATAGACTATAAAGTGTTAGTGCGTTACAGTTTCTTCTTTGCAGAAGAAGAATAAAGTTTTAACCCAAAACAGTTTATCTGGAATCATTGGGACACCTTGTATTGAGGTGTCGCAGTAGAGTGTCTCTTCCATAACATTGTTGACGAAATCAGGTATTGGTATACATATTTGTCAATATACAGATTCCCAGAGGGAGTCACCGAAGCAAGGGGAGAAAGAGAGTGTATGAGACCCATATCATATCATAAGTTCAATTTGAGATATGTTTTTAAATACCATGTCGTTATCAGGAACACATAATCCTCATCAAAATATGTGCGCGTAACCCACTCTCTCTCTAAATGCCAATCTCCGTGTCACGTGGGTTTAAATATCCTTTAGATTTTCGCTAAAATTTAGGCGTGCGAGCCTTGCCACCTTGAGTTCAGAGTAGGTTTCTTGGAATTCGGAGCAGCTACTCGACATGGTTGAGTAGACCTCCCAATAGCTATATAAAATTCTGATCTTTGGTCCGTTTATTTCCGGAATTAAAAACATTGGGCCATAGATTTTTATTTTAAACCTTGATATTTATTGAAAGTTTAATAATACTAGTTCCAACATTTTTATTAAACATCAAGAGATATGTGAAAGAAAGAACTTCGGAAAAGAAATGTATGGGTCATCTGAAGTTGCAACGCTTTTAGCTTGTGTAGAATTTCAAGTACGCTTTGTACGGTCCATATATGTGTTGGTCTCTGCGACAAAATGAAATTCTAATACGCTTCTGTCCACTCTCGATCACATACAAAGCTTTAGCACCCTGCGAGTCCACTTCTCGGTCAATCAAGTTCTCACCAAATTGTGTGCGATATTGTCCTTGGTCGGGGTAGTCATCGATCACCACTGTGGGAATGGTGCTTTGAATGACAGGAAGTGCCAAAAATTCCTAGAAAAGTCATATGTAAATATTGGCATTAGGACGATTGAGCCCGGGTCAATTGACTCCCGTGCCTTTAGATGTTTAGTTGGCACCTAGATGTTTTATCACCATTTTGGATTCTGTAAAAGGTACTGTAAAGTCTCTAATTTTACCCCTCTTAAAACTTGATTGCATAATTATATCCCGTATAATTTTGCTCCTTGGAGGTCAATTTTTTAGAAATGCTTGAAATTCAAATTTTTCCGCAAACTCGAATTTTTATAAAAAATTTCCATAAAATGTTGTAAAAGCATAAAAAATAAAGGAAATTTTTCAAATTTAGGCAAATTTCTCAAAACTTTTCGCGCCGTGCCTCCGGCGCGAAAAATAAATTTGTTTAATTTTACCCCTCAAATTTAATCCCTCCTAAAGCTACTTTGTATATGTTACGGCCAATTTCGGAAATCGGCCAATTCTGGAAATGGCCGGCCAATTTTGGAAAATGGGGAACCGGTAAAAATCCCCCCCGGTAAAAATCCCCCCGCGGCCATTTTTTGGCATAACTTTTTACTGGAACCTTCTAGAAGGATGAGTAATAGCTTAAATCAAAGCTAAGACTCTGGGCTACAAATCGGTATATTACTCGCCGCATCTCGATTCATGATTCTCGAGATTTAATTATTTTTGTCTCAAAATTTCAACTTTTTTTGCAAATTCGAGAATTTGAGACAAAAATAATTAAATCTCGAGAATCTTGAATCGAGATGCGGCAAGTAATATACCGATTTGTAGCCCAGAGTCTTAGCTTCCATTTAAGCTATTACTCATCCTTCTAGAATGTTCCAGTAAAAAGTTATGGCAAAAATGGCGAGCGGGGGGGATTTTTACGTCTGGGTTGAGGGACTTCGGCCCTCAACCCAGACCTGGGGCCGTAGTGTTACAATCAAAAATAAGCACCCTAAGATTGCAGTTTCAAAATTTTTTGTAATGAATCATAGAAATTATTAAAAATTTTTGCACAAATTTAGGTACATTTAGGTAAATTTAGACCTAAAATTTGCATTCCCCGAAAAAAGTTACCCTAAGATAGGTACATTTAAAATTAAGCACCCCTAAGACTGACTCTAAAATCTCTATAATTTTTGAGAAAATGCTAAAATGTTTCATAAAATTGGCCACGAAAGATTAAAAAAGAATAGTTATTCATGTCTACTATAACAGGGCATAGTATAAATGGACCATAAATTGGGAATTTGGGATCTCAATTCTCGCTATTGATAATTAATACACCCCTAAGAACGCAACTCCGAAAAATTTGTCTATATTTTGTCTATTTTTGGAATACGGTATTCTTTTTTTAAACCAATAAATTTTTAAGTTATACCCAACATTACACGCCATTTTCCAAAATTGGCCGGTTTAGGCGGCCAATTCCAGAATTGGCCGGCCATTTCTAGAATTTCCCAAATTTGCGGCCTTTCCCGGAATTGGCCGCCAAAACCGGCCAATTTTGGAATTTCCAAAATTGGCCGGCCATTTCCAGAATTGGCCGATTTCCGAAATTGGCCGTAACATATACACTATAAACTAATAGTGGATTAAGACAACTCCTATAGGGAGCTACAATATATATATATATATTTAAACACCTCTATCAAAACGTCGACAATTCCTACAGCTGAATGATAACTATACTCATGGAAAGAGAATACTAATTTCTCAGCATTGCACATTAGTGAGGCATCAAATACGATGTTGATCAGCATGGCACGAATTTTGACCGTTTTCTGGATTCTGTCGAACATCCATTTAGGAAAAGAAAGTGAATCGGTGCGCACATTTCGCTTCAGCCATTCCAATGATTGCGCGATTTTTTGTCGCGTTCCTGAAAATTTGTTATGAACACTCTGTTAAATCAAACCCCTTCCAAATTTTGATTTGGAAGGTCGAAAATAGAAATATAAAAAATATGAAACATATTTTAGTGACTGCCAGAGAAAGAAAGGGAAGAAGCGAGGCAGTGGGAAATAACCTTGCACTCATTCAGCTGTGCTTCGTTATTTTCCACTGTCTCGCTTCATCTCTTTCTTTCTCTGGCAGCACTCAATCTATGATTGATACAACCCACATAGAGGATATAAGACCGAACGCTATCGCTAAGACGGTGGACCCCTTTTAAATTTTTCTTTAAAAATTTAAAATACCGTAAACCTTCTAATTTAACCCCCGGGGGCAGAATTATTCAATCGACCCGATTTAGAGGGGGTAAAAGTAGAAGGGGGTAAAATTAAACCGATCGATTTTTGCTCAAATTTCAAAAATTTTCGTCAGTTTTTGACTTTTTTCAAAAAAATTCGAAATTTGAATTCCCGCCCAAAAAAATTTTGAATTTTTTCGAAATTTTTGCCATTTTTTACAAAATTTTTGCAAAATTTGGGACAATTTTGCAAAACATGGTAAAAAATAGGTAAAAAATTCAAATTTTTGGCAAAAAATTTGAATTTGCGCCAAAAATTTAAATTTTTTGCATTTTTGGAAAAATTTGCATTTTGGGGCAAAATTAGAGGGGGGTATAATTATTCAATCGACCTCTGGGGGGGAAATTAGAGGGGGTAAAACAAGAGGGGTTAAATTAGAAAGCTTACGGTAATAGGTAGTCCCAAGTTGATAATCAGTCATACTCTTTGAAAGAACTTCAATGGCTCACAAGGTCGTTAAATTTTTCTATAACCATGAATTTTTGATAGAAAATCCCTGCCCGAAATTTATCTGTAATTGAATACTACGGGTTAATTATTCGCTTTATAACATTCAAATTTGAAAAAACTCACTAGATTTATCAAAATATGGCAACAGCACAAAATTCTGGCAACGAATATAGCGTTCTTCGCCGTTAAAATGGGCGTCAATCAATTTCTGGTTGACAGCATGCATCGTGACATTCTGAAATTTAAGAACTAGATTACAACCACTACTGCTACAAAATCTTTTATGTGTATTTGGAGGAAAAATGGCCGTGTGCAATTTTTTGTGTATAGTAAAACGAACCAAGTGGTAAAGTTTTAGGCTTTCGGGTTGCGACTAATCTCACAATCCATTGAGTGATCAATGCAGACTCAATGCAAATCATGTTACCAAGTGAGTTCATGTTATACGAATCATGTTACCAAATATTCGAGGCCCTTCCTCTTTTACTGAACCTTGGAAATCCTTGATCACGGATGTCTTTGGTTTTTATTTATTTTGGGGCTGATTGTGATATTACACTACAGTGTCCGCAATCCCAAACGTAACCTCACTTTCGGAAACAATGGATCAAAAACCTGTATGGGGTACAGAATGTCGGCCTCACGATCCTTAAAAACGTCATTTTTCGCGAAATATCAAATTCTATATAATTCTACGAATATGTAAAGAGCCGTTAAAACTAACCTTGATATATGATGCCGGGTGGAAAAGTTTCTGAAGAGAAGATGCCACAGAAGAAAAGCGTGGATGAAACGACAAGTATTTCTGAAATAAGCGTTATACTAATTTACAACCGAATGACATTTTTGGCTCCGCAATTCACACTTCAGCTTAAGCCAAAACCTCGAACATCATATGGCTGCTCGATCCTGATGAAGACGTTAGGAGAAAAAAAGTTATATTTGGTTGCTATTTTCTCCAGGGATGAGCAGAGCCATTTTACAAAGACGCATGGGAAGAAGGCAGAAAGTCCGCTTCTCTCTTCTATCAACTTAAGTGAAGCTGAAAGGAAGCTCCCTTTCTTAAGGGAAATAACCTTCCCTTAACTTTCTATAGGGAATATCCCCGATTTTGGCCGGAGTGCACTTTTTCATCCTAACTAGTGAGTAAATACCGTACTTCCTCTAATTGAGCCCCCGGGGGCTTAATTATTTCAATACCTCTCTAGAGGGGGTCTATTTTAGGGGGCTCTATTATAAAGGGGCTCAATTAGAGGAAATACGGTAGTCTGTATAATAATAGATAATACATTTTTTACTAGTAGTACTTTTTTAAACTCTACAATTTTTAGATGGTACGAAAAAAATAAGTTTGTTCGTTATCGGGAATATTGTTAGAAACCAAACAGAAACAATCATTATTAGGCTACTAATTTGTTAAAAATTAAAGAAAAGATTCAAAGAACTAACCGAATTCAGTGTAATACTCTCGATCACCTGTCGTGGCAAACGCGATATGTTTCGCTGGACAATTCCGTTGACCAAACGGCAAACTAGGCTCATCTTTGACCATTGCAGGCAGGTGAGATGCTTCAGTGCTTCGAGCCAGGTGTCATCCAAAATTATAACCATCTTGCGTTTCGATGCTTGATTTTGCACTGTGGAAGAAGAACTGGCACGACGTCGCTTAGTGCCTCGACGCACAATGTTTTGATTCTCCATAGTAAACGTTTTTAGTCTGTAACAAAGGAACAGATTTAAATTGGTTCGAAAGCCGCGTCTTTATATAACTGATATCCGGTGTCAAAGCCGCTCCCAGGGTTTGCATTTCTCTTTCGGGAATATTTTGGGGTCTTTCAATTGCTTTCTTACTATTAACAAATATTTTTCCCGCCATATTTTATCCAAAAAAGCGCTCAGAAACCTTAAAATATCTGTGAAATAAACTCAACGTCAGGTTTAGTATAATTAAGATGAAAATTTAGACAGGGGCTGCGTTATAATCCAAAAAACTAGAGAAAGCGCCGCGGCTTCGCCGCCAAGTGTGGGAGGATTCTTTATTTCCCGATTTGGAGCTATTCCCTAAAAGTTACCTTTGAAAGTAAAAAAAGTGGCAAAAATGACGTTTTTTGGCAAAAAGTCTGCTTTTTTGAGACCTGCGTTAAAAAATTTTTACACATTCCCTACTTAGAATTCCCAGGGGAGCATTTTGAGCTATCGTGCACCCCAAAAGGAGCTATTCCCGAAAAGTTACAAGTGCTAGAAATCCGGCATAAATTCCATGTAAAAACCGTAAATCCGTGATAAATCCGCGGATATCCGGAAGATCCGGGCACGGTTGGTACCATTTTTCTTAGAATTTCATGCCGGTAATTTTGAGCTATCACTCGCCCGGAACTCGGAGATTTCGCTACCTCGTGAACAGTTCCGTAGACCCTTAGTATAAGGTGGGAACTACAAATAAATATCTGAAAGTTCCAACCGAATTATGATCAGAACGAAATATATTCATTAAACTAAAAGCGTCGTTATCGATTGCTAGAAAGAACTGGAAATAAAATTTTTGATGCGTTGTTATTCTGCGAACATAACATGGGTGAGTAATGCGCACCCAATAAATTTGAATGTATAATAGGAAAGATGTGAGCTATACCAGGTGGCGAACTAATTCCGCGGAAAAAGATCGTTATCTCATTTTCGAATTTTGAATTTTGCCGGCTATGCGGCTGCGACTGGAACGTTCTCTTCATTGAGAGAGAAAGAGACGACAGACAAACAGAGCGGGCGCCGCACACTAGCACCGAATTGATATGCATTTTCCAATGCATATGAAATGGGAATTCAACCAAAGCTTTGGTTGTATTCCCAAAGCTTTGGTTGTATTCCCAAAGCTTTGGTTGAATTCCCATTTCATATGCATTGGAAAATGCATATCAATTCGGTGCTAGTGTGCGGCGCCCGCTCTGTTTGTCTGTCGTCTCTTTCTCTCTCAAGAAGAGAACGTTTTTCCGTCGCAGCCGCATAGCCGGCAAATTCAAAATTCGAAAATGAGATAACGATCTTTTTCCGCGGAATTAGTTCGCGACCTGGTACAAACCAGTGTTTTGCTGACCGGGCAATTTGGTAAACTGACCTGACCGGTGACCAGACCGGCACCCCGGTCAGGTATACCTGACCTGACCTGACCTGACCTGACCTGACCGGGGTCCCGGTCACTCGGTCTGGTCAGGTCATGTTTAACCTGACCTTCTGTATGACCGGGCTCAAAATTTTCCAAAAAAGCTAAAATGGTTAAATTTTGCCTGTTTTTCAAGCATATCGTTGTAATGAAAATATTTTAGGTTTTTACACCTAAAATGGACTTTTTTTCAGGTTTTTAGAGCATTTTTGACAATGTTTTGGGAAATTTTTAAAATTTTTAGAAAATTTTTTGGAAAATATTTGAAAAAAAATTTTTTGGAAAAATTTTGAGAAAATTTTAAAAATTTCTGGAAATTTTTAAAAATTTTTTTTAAATTTTTTGGGAAATGTGGAAAATTTATGAATTTTTTTGAAATGGATATTAGTGTCATCCAAGAGCGAACATTGTCGGTGTTTTTAAACGTTTATATATCAAACATTTATTCATCAATGTTCTTCATAATAATCACCATTATGATCTACAATGTGTG
>JAKKPZ010000572.1:0-26465 GCA_022814885.1 Ditylenchus destructor | reverse complement strand
CCTTTTCTTTCTTCTCCTCTCGTCCACGCCACCACAAAATTTCCTTTGGTCCCCCTCTTGATTTTTTTCTCCCTTCATAAAGCTGACCCCCGGGTAGGGCTGTGCAATGCTAACCTTTCCTAACCTTTGCTAACCGCCCCAATGCTAACCCCAATCCTAACCTTAGAAATAGAAGGGGGAGGTTAGCATGCTAACCCACTCCGGATTAATTCAGAGGAAAGCCGGTTATTTCCCACTATCTAATCGTGTCTCTTTCTCTGGCACCAACTCAGAACCGGGCCCAATAAAGTGCTAGTGTGCGGCCCCCCAATAAAACGCTCTCTTTGTCTCACGTCTCTTGTGTCTCCTCTTCTTTTCGGTTATTGCACAAACAATGGGGGTTTAGCATGCTTTTAACCCCTTCCCTTTTCATGGGTTAGCAAAGGTTAGGAAAGATTAGCATTGCACTGCCCTACCCCCCGGGTAATTACACCATTTACCCATATGAGGGCGCGGCCCTTGCTAGTGACGGAAACGTTTGCTGAACTTCAAAGCTAGGACTATTTGAAAAGGCCTTTTCAACGCGCCATATAATCATACTAGTCCAAATAACAAATTTGCAGATGTCTTGTCGATGCGGTCCTTGAAGCAACTGACTACACCTTCCAAGCCGTTCAGCGATTACATTCCATGGTATACAGAGCGCTCGTGAAAACGGTAAGCATTTTCTTTCCAATGGTAGTGTTAGCGTTGCATTTAGTTCATGAATGTGTATTATGAAAATTATTCATATTAATTAGAGATCGGCCGAAAGGGTTTTTCGATATCGATACCGATATATCGATATCGGTCTTTATCGATATTGGTCAAATTCTATCGATACGATATCGATATCAATCGATATCGATACCGATATATCGGTTTCTATCGATATTTTCAGATTTTACCAGAAATGACTCAAAATTGTCTAAAAAGTGCATTATTTGCTGTCTCATTCAGAGAGTCATATTTATAATAAAACCATACTCTTAATTAAACAATTTCAATGAAAAACTCATTATTTGTAATTATGCAAAAGTAAATTTCTTTGAAAATTTGAATTTTTTCCTATTTTTTGCAAAACTTTCCCAAATTTTGGAAAAATTTGCGAAAATGGCAAAAATTAGCAAAAAAAAAATAAATTTTCTGGGCCGGAATTCAAATTTTGAATTTTTTTGCAAAAATATCAAAAAATGGCGAAAATTTTTGAAATTTGACCAAAAATCCCATAAATTTTTCGCGCCACGCCGGTGGCGCAGCGCGAAAAATTGGATTGGTTTAATTTTGTCCCCTCTAATTTATAGTAAATGACGCTCTGTTAGCGCAGTTTACAGTTGCCTCACTAATTTTATTTCTTCCATATTCGGCAAATATATTTCTTGACGTAAATTTTGAATTCTATATACAATTCCTAACTTATCTTGGAAAAAATAAAGTGGGGCGAAAATTGTGTAAATTATGTGAAATTACCAGTTTTGAGTATATATTCTGGGTATATTTCGAGCTATGTTTAACTAACGTACCATTATTTCTCACATTACTTGAATAAGCATAACGCCATAAAGTCACATTTGAGCGCGAAATTGATTTTAATTTCCTAATGAAAATCGGGCAAAACTTTCTATTGAAACACAATAGAAGAGTTAAATAGCGCCGCAGGCGAAATTTTTGTAACAAATTTGGCTTGTTTGGTAAAAAATTTCAATGAAAATTCTGATTATTTTCCGATATTCTCGTACAATTTTCGAACCGATACCGATATAAAAATATCGGTATCGATCGCGTTTTTATCGAGATCGATACCGATACCGATATGACCGATATTATCGACGATATATCGATATCGGCCGATCTGTGATATAAATATTCATTTATATAAAAAACTATTTTAAATGTTATATTTCTGATTTTTGACTATAGCTGAAATTTTTGATTTTGATTATCCAAGACAATTTTTTTAAATTTAGAAAAGTATTTTAGATCAATAAGAAAAATCAGTTTGCGGCACTTTTTCCGAACTACTTCAACCAAATTTTTACTGATAAGTAGTAATAGAATACTAGAGAAAGTACCGCGGCTTAGCCGACAAGTATAGAGCCAAAAAGTGGCAAAAATGACACTTTTGACAAAAATTGCACTTTTTTGAGACCTGCGTTAACCAATTTTTCCACATTACCTACTCAGAATTCATAGGGGAGAATGTTGAGCTATCATCACTTGTGACATTTGGAGTCTTAATATAGGGGGATAATCGAACCTTGTTATAGTGAATGTCTTTATACTGCGTATCGGACTATAGAGAGATTCGACTGTATATACGAACTTTTATGCTGCCCGATTGCATAATTGGGTATTCTGAGAATATTTTAGCTTGTGTATTATACGGTTTGCTCGGCCATTGCGTCAGCTTCTGGCGGCAATCAACGCGAAATTGCGGACGCCGATGACCTTTATGCGAGATTTCTACTTGTCAGTGTGAAAAGCTTTGGTGAAACCATTTCAAATCAAATCGTAAGTTTTAACAAAGAACTGTATATATTTTCGGGATGGTTTCGTGAGACACCTTACGAAAATAATACGATTGTATGAGAATGGATCCTGTAACTAACGACAGATTTGGATTTAGCTATAAACCTATCTAGAGACCCCGCTACAAAACAAAAACGGGCGCCTGAGATGCTTTGGCTCCAAAAGTGATTATTTTCCCCAAAAATCAACTGGTACTTAAAATGTGTCAATAACAAAGAGTCAGAAATTATTTCAATGTTTCCAAAATATTCATGGAATCAGGAAACAATTGGGAACAAAAAACCAATTTTTTATAACCAGAAGTTCATCTCACGAACGTAAAAATTTTCATGATAAAGTAATGTATCTGGCGTCTTATATCTGGCGTAAAATGTCTGGCTCTTCTTCATTGCAGAATTTAACCTTGTGCCTCTTTGCCGTCGAATTCACTTCAAAGAGACAGAGGGCGATGAATTTTTAAATTTCATTTCTAACGCATAAAATTAAAAAATGGATAAATGAATTTAAAAATAGCGCCGAAAATGGCTTTTTGCTATCTTTTTAGTTGGTTTAATCAGCGAAAATGGATAAGATGGCTAAAAATGTTAAGGAACCATTTGTCCCTTAACTGAGGGTCAAAGGACAAGTGAAAAACTAAGAGCGCAGTGTGCATTTAATTTTAAGCCCTTTTAAGAGCATAAAATGCGTGACTAAAATATTACTTCTGTAATATATGGGCCGAATTTCAAAAGTATGCCGCACTTTCAAAGCGCACAAGCTGGCAGAAAGTCAGCTTTTGCGCGGCAATTCAAATGGGTATTTTTGGTTAAAACCAAAATTGGGCAAAGCAAAGTTCTTATTATATGTTGAGAGGAGGTCAAAGAAGTGCTAGTGTGTGGTAGCGCACAGAGCGCGAGATCCTTGCTTAAGCCCGGTTTAAATGCCCAGAGTGGGTAGTGAACAAAAGACAATTTTGCTTTGTTAAATCAACAGTCTTTTGTTCACTACCCACTCTGGGCATTTAAACCGGGCTTAAGCACAGGCGCATAGGATCTCGCGCTCTGCGCTCTAACTGTTGCGTTGTCTTTTCGATGTACCACACACTATACCTTCTTTGACCTCCTCTCAACATATAATAAGAACTTTGCTTCGCCCAATTTGGGTTTTAACCAAAACTACCCATTTGAATTGCCGCGCAAAAGCAGACTTTCTGCCAGCTTGTGCGCTTTGAAAGTGCGGTCTACTTTTGAGATTCGGCCCATAGCTAAATTTTTAGGAGAATTATTGGCCCGCAGTTGCTGAGCGATTAGTGAAAGATGTTCTTAGGAATAGCACTCGTCCGCATACCGCAAGAGATGTTATAGTGATGGAGATGAACCGAAAATGGAGTTGGTATGTATCACAAAACTACAGTTTTATGGAGTCAACAAAACAAAAATGAACAAATGAATTTCTCAAGTCCGCATGTTGCCTAATTTTACGAGCTATATCGTTTGTATGAAATTGATCCCGTAGCGAAGTGCTTGCATTTGACTCAACTGACGGATCTCATAGCTTTGGTGATGTTCTCTGTGCTCTAGAACAGAAAACCATGATCCACTTTTTTTTACCTGGCTGATTAATTTAGGCGTGTCTGACAAAGCGAACCAACGAGACAGCCAATGGCGCAGGTGCATTTGGCGCGAATTTAAACGTTGTGAATCGCATAATTAGGAAACAGGCGGACTTGAGAAATGTCGACAATAGACACCGTACTTTCTGTAATTGAATCAAATTTTGGAGAGGCTCTAAAAACGAATCGTTTTAACTAGTTTTTAAGTTTTTCACTTTTCACAAAATCTTGAGGTTCCTGACATTATGTAATTAATGACATAATCCAATTAAGGTGGGGACATCAGATGCTTTACCATAGCTGTGATATGTACCACGATCATATGGAAGCTCCTAGCGCAATTTCTCTCTATCAATTTATAAATGCCGGTGAGAAAGGCTGTGTACACATCATAAGACATCGACAATTCAACAAGACTGATGAACAGGCTGACATGGAAGCATATGAGAACACCAAACGTTGGCTCGATCGTGATGGTCTTGTTTACGAATGGAAGAATTGGCAAAGAAAAAGTATGAGATTCGTCGGCAAATTAGAGCAGTTTATTCCTACAGTCGCCGGTGAGATATCAATTTAATTTCGGAGATCAATTTCGAACAGTATGTTTCCGCTTAAATACCCTCCCCTATAAAATAAGCCCTTGAAACTGTGGGCTATTGAAATAGAATACTACCAACTCTATACCAACCGATAGCGCTTTTTTGATGAATTCGATAGCGCTGAATTTCCCAATGAATGGAATCAAGCCTATATGGAATCTGGCCAAATACCCATTATACGGCACAAAGAGAGCTTCAGTTGAGAAAGTACCGTATACCATATGTCAAAAATAACACCTCTGCTCCCTGTGTTATGGCCATTTCGTACACCTGAACAGTGTGGCAACGACTCCGACTCCGGAGTCGGAGTCACTCCCAAAAATTAGCCGGAGTCGACTCCGGCCTCGGGAGGGTCGGGAGCGAAAAAAGCATAGGGGGTACCACATGAATTTTTTTCTCCGGCGCCGCCATTGGCGGCGCCGGAGAAAATTTTGAAGGTTTTTCCAAATTTTTGAAAATTTTCTTTAATTTCACTCCAAATTTTCAATAATTCGACCACGAACTTTTGGATACCAATAATTTTTGCTTAAGAGAAAACATCTCATTTTGGAAATATTTTGTCGTTTTTCCAGGAAACAGGTATGAAACACTAACTTTTGGCAATTTTGAGCTGAAAATTTGTGAACTTTTCAATAAATATTCAGAAACTTCAATCTTTAAATTTATTTCAATGATAAATTATAGTCAATTTTTAAAGAGAAAGCCATTTTTTATTAAAATTTTTCCTGCGGCGCTTTTGTGCCGTAAATTTTTCTATATTTTTGGAAAAATACACTAATGTAGGCACAATTTATACACAATGCTCCTAGATATATGGATAAACTCGCGATAAAAAAGCGTCACAGGCAATTTTTTTTGAAAAAATTTGAAGAATTTTTGAAAATTTGGAGTAAAATTAAAGAAAATTTTCAAAAATTTGGGAAAAACCTTCAAAATTGACCATTTTTGACGCGCTACATTAAAAATAATTGCAGATTCATGATCAGCACATCAAAAAACCCTTAAAAACACATTTTACTGAAAATCCGAAAAAATTTGCTTTTTTGTCATTTTCAAACCATAGGGGAGTACATGGTTTTCGAAAAAATCGATTTTTTGAAAATTTGGAAAATTTTTATGTAAAAATTTTGGTAAAATAGTGTAATATTGATGAAAAAGTGTATAAAAATGGAAAAATAGCATAAAAACATGAAAAATTTAGCAAAAATGGGAAAATTTGGTCATTTTTCAATTTCCCCGGAGTCGACTCCGGGGCTATCAGAGTCGACTCCGGAGTCGGAATCGACCTCCGACAAAAGGCCCGGAGTCGGAGTCGACTTTTGAAAAAGTTGTCACACTGCACCTGAACGAGAACATAATCTAGGATTCAAGGAGAGTTTAACAGAAAAGGTTTGCTCTCTATGTTTGCGCTGCTTTGAATGCGGCACAAAGCTTATGCGCCCGTTTGAATTTGAATTTCTCTATCAGATAAGATCTTGTTCTCTATAGAAAAGGACTAGCAGGAGAGCGCCGCGGCTACGCCGCGGTCACGGGCAGAGCAATGTTTAGATTAGAATGTTTGGACTAGATTAATTTGCAAGATGCAAGAAATTCATATCAAGAAAAAACTGACTCTAGAAGACAGCCGCTTGCGCCGGCTTACGAAAATATACCGGTTGAATACTACAAAAATTAAATATCCCAAAAATTATGAACTCCGGAAACTCGGCGCAAGCGGCTGTCTTCTAGAGTCAGTTTTTTCTTGATATGAATTTCTTGCATCTTGCAAATTAATCTAGTCCAAACATTCTAATCTAAACATTGCTCTGCCCGTGACCGCGGCGTAGCCGCGGCGCTCTCCTGCTAGTACCCCATGTTGGGTCCCCATGTTTTTCTGGGTAAATGGGCTAAAAAAAATTTTTTTCAAAAAAATTTTTTCGTACCCCGGGGGTACCCCGGACAGTTTTTTTGAGCCCGGATTCGGATTCAGCACCATCGAAAACCCCCGGGTGCAAAAAATCAGCATCGCAGCAGCTTTGGTTCAAAAATGTCAAATTTTAGCCAAAAAAGCCACTTTTTCGCAAAAAATGGCCACTTTTTGAGACCTCCGGTCCCCAATTTTTGCGGATTCGTATACCAACTTTCGGAGACCTACAAAATGAGCTATCACACACCCCTGTATCGGGGGTACAAAAAAAGTTTTCCTTGTAGCGCAAAAAACACCCATTTTTGCCACTTTTTGGCAAAAAATGGCCACTTTTTGAGACCTCCGGTCCCCAATTTTTGCGGATTCGTATACCAACTTTCTGAGACCTACAAAATGAGCTATCATACACCCCTGTATCGGGGGTACAAAAAAGTTTTCCTTGTAGAGTCAAAAACACCCATTTTTGCCACTTTTTGGCAAAAAATGGCCACTTTTTGAGATCGCCGGTCCAAAATTTTTTGCATTTCCGTCTAGACTCGTCGAGACCTACAAAATGAGCTATCACACACCCCTCTAGCGGGGGTACATAATTCTGGGTGAAAGGTACATACCTAGGACCACTTGCGCTTTAGGGGGGATTAAGATAAGATGACAAAAATTGAATTTCAAATTCGCGCCAAATATATTTTTAGTTCTTCTTTGGGTGTTTGTATCCATTCTGTTCAACTCTCCTTGGACGAGGATAATAAAGGGAGAACGATATTATTGATATTTTATTTTATCTTTAGCGAACCTATGCAGGGATCATAAATGCCAAGGTGATGCACTATGGATTGCTATTAAAAGCGCTACAGGAGAATTACCTGTTAACATAGACCGCAATCGCGTTATAATTTTGGTTAGAAACGACCCGGCTGAAAATGTTGTGATCGCAGGTGGTCAGGATTGTCTCATGACGAAGGGCGCGTGTTCATATCGATTTAAAAAATTGACTGAAGATGGCGACATTTGGGAAATAAATCCAGGAGACCACCATATAATTTATAGAAATTTTGATACGTATGTTTACTTGTTCCGCTGAAATTCTCGAAATACCGCAGAGAGATTATTCCGAATAAATTTTATAATATCTTTTGTAGTCACATACAAGTTATTTTAATAATGTACAATATATAAAAAATGACCATATCACCTTTTGGTCTTAACGATAAAGTCATTGGTATGGAAGGAATGGCAACAGATATGAACATAAATAAAAAGAGAAATCTCGTTCACTATTTTTCATGTCCCTTACCAAAAACCGTAACAGAAATAACGCAAATAAAATTAAACCTAGTACTGCGGATAGAAACATCAATCATGTGGAAAATAATAGTAAAAACCTTATAGCTATTTTCAAAAATACCAAAAAAGGTAATATTGATAATCTTAGAAATACTCTAATCGAGAACATCGACAATCATAATGAAATTCTCGCTATAAACATACTTGCAGAAATCAATAAGAAAACTAAAATAGTAAAAAATCCGGAAAAAACTCCATTATATTTAACTATATTATTTTGCAAGTGTTTGTTTGTGTGCGATTTCAGATCTCTGAGTGGTGTCGTTAGTTTTTGATGAGTAATGGCTCATTTTGTAGGTAATAAAAAGTTATTGGGAAAAAAATTATAAAACCGAAAATTTGAATATTTGAATTCGCGCCAAAATGGAAAATCGTGTTTTTAAGAGTTTTATGACTGAATGTTTGTTATTTTTTGTTCCATATGGTAAATATAGACGATTTAGAATATTTCTGCTTTTTAAATTTTCGGATTTGGTTTTTTGTACAAATTTTTATGGATTTTTGGTCATTTTTTGGCCAAAAAATGGGTTTTTCGATGCTGATGATAAAAATTGCTGAAAATTTGCATACAGGGGTTTTCGGATATGCTGAATCCGAATTTGAAATCAGATTTGAAATTTGAAAATTGTGTTTTTAAGGGTTTTTATTTAACAGTGGAAACGTATTGTTTTATTTAGATTATTACGTGTTTTTCAATTTTTCAATTGGTATAGTTATCATTAAATTTCTATTCTTTCATTATAAAATACTCTTCTATTTTCTTTCGTTTCATTTTCCAATTGAAATAAGTTTTGCAAACCTAAATATTACGAAATCTTTATTTTGAAAGTTAGACATTGTGCGCTCTCTTTTGTTTGCGCCGTTGATTCACAGCGCTCAGCAGTGTGTTATTCGCGGGTGCCAGTAACTGCCTCTTTTTTCGTAATGGGCATAAGCCTTGGCGAATCATCTCTTTTTCTCAATTCGCGTTCTTTACATCATAATGCTTTTTAAAAGTTTTATATAATTGTGTCTCACAAGGAATAGATTTCGTAGCGCTTCTTTCACTGAAATAATAAAATTCAGATTCGTGTGCTTATTCGTTTTCGCCCATCGCTTTTACATTTCGGCTTTAATTTTATCTTCACATAATTTGCACATTATATTATGCTCTCCCGATCTAACTGTATGTATGTATTTCGTTCGATTCTGATTTATTTAGGCGATTTAGAGTATTTCTGCTTTTTAAATTTTTGGATTTCTATTTTTGTGTCATATTGTATGAATTTTTGGTTGTTTTTAGGTCAAAAATTGGGTATTTCGCTTCTGTTGATAAAAATATACATGGGTTCTTCGATATGCTCATTTTTTGCCATTTTTATGGAGCATTATGAAATTCTCTTTTACTTTTTTTCGTTTCATTTCCAAATTGACATAAGTTTTGTAAACGTAAACATTACGAAATCTTTATTTTGAAAGTCAAATATTGTTAGTACTCTTTTGATTGCGCTGTTGATTACTTACTCACTTACTCACTTACCCACTTACCCACTTACTCACTTACTCACTTACTCACTTACTCACTTACTCACTTACCCACTTACTCACTTACTCACTTACCCACTTACTCACTTACCCACTTACTCACTTATTCACTTACTCACTTATTCACTTACTTACTTACTCACTTACTCACTTACCCACTTACTCACTTACTCACTTACTCACTTACCCACTTACTCACTTACTCACTTACCCACTTACTCACTTACTCACTTACTCACTTATTCACTTACTTACTTACTCACTTACTCAGTTACCCACTTACCCTCTTACCCACGGATCGTAAAATCTTGGATACTTCTTCAGAAACTTGCCTGGATCTCAAAATCTTGAACACTTTTGCAGAAACTTGCCTTTAATTTAAAATTTTGAATACTTCTCACGAACCTTGACTTGATCTCAAATTCTTGAACACTTTTCAAGAAACTTGCCTTTATTTTAAAATCTTGAATACTTACTCACTTACTCACTTACTCACTTACTTACTTACTCACTTACTCACTTACCCACTTACTCACTTACTCACTTACTCACTTACCCACTTACTCACTTAATCACTTACTCACTTACCCACTTACTCACTTACCCACTTACTCACTTACTCACTTACCCACTTACTCACTTACTCACTTACCCACTTACTCACTTACTCACTTACCCACTTACCCACTTACTCACTTACTCACTTACTCACTTACTCACTTACTCACTTACTCACTTACTCACTTACTCACTTACCCACTTACTCACTTACTCACTTACCAACTTACTCACTTACCCACTTACTCACTTATTCACTTACTCACTTACTCACTTATTCACTTACTCACTTACTCACTTACCACTTACTCACTTACCCACTTACTCACTTAATCACTTACTCACTTACCCACTTACTCACTTAATCACTTACTCACTTACTCACTTACCCACTTACTCACTTACCCACTTACTCACTTACCCACTTACCCACTTACTCACTTACCCACTTACTCACTTACTCACTTACCCACTTACTCACTTACTCACTTACTCACTTACTCACTTACTCACTTACTCACTTACTCACTTACTCACTTACCCACTTACTCACTTAATCACTTACCCACTTACTCACTTACTCACTTAATCACTTACTCACTTACCCACTTACTCACTTACTCACTTACTCACTTACCCACTTACCCACTTACCCACTTACCCACTTACTCACTTACCCACTTACTCACTTACTCACTTACTCACTTACTCACTTACTCACTTACTCACTTACTCACTTACCCACTTACTCACTTACTCACTTACTCACTTACTCACTTACCCACTTACTCACTTATTCACTTACTCACTTATTCACTTACTCACTCACTTATTCACTTATTCACTTACTCACTTACTCACTTACTCACTTATTCACTTACTTACTTACTCACTTATTCACTTACTCACTTACCCACTTACTCACTTACTTACTCACTTACTCACTTACTCACTTACCCACTTACTCACTTACCCACTTACTCACTTACTCACTTACCCACTTACTCACTTACTCACTTACTCACTTACCCACTTACTCACTTACTCACTTACTCACTTACCCACTTACCCACTTACCCACTTACTCACTTACCCACTTACTCACTTAATCACTTACTCACTTACTCACTTACTCACTTACTCACTTACTCACTTACTCACTTACCCACTTACTCACTTACTCACTTACCCACTTACTCACTTACCCACTTACTCACTTATTCACTTACTCACTTATCACTTACTTACTACTCACGTACTCACGTACCCACTTACTCACTTACCCACTTACTCACTTATTCACTTACTCACTTACCACTTACTCACTTACTCACTTACTCACTTACTCACTTACTCACTTACTCACTTACTCACTTACCCACTTACTCACTTACTCACTTACCCACTTACTCACTTACCCACTTACTCACTTATTCACTTACTCACTTACTCACTTATTCACTTACTTACTTACTTACTCACTTACCCACTTACCCTCTTACCCACGGATCGTAAAATCTTGGATACTTCTTCAGAAACTTGCCTGGATCTCAAAATCTTGAACACTTTTGCAGAAACTTGCCTTTATCTTAAAATCTTGAATACTTCTCCAGAAACTTCCCTGGATCTTAAAATCTTGGACTCGAAATTTTCAAACTAAAGTATATTCATATCCTTTTTTCTTCTCTCCGTTTAACCCTCTAACTAAATAAAACCAGTGAAAATACGGAAACTGCATTCCTTGATCTCTATATAAAAATAAAAGATGATGAAATACAATATGAAACATACGATAAAACTCGTGATTATAAGTTCAAAGTTATCAAATACCCGAAATTTGACAGTTGTATACCAAAGAATATGGTAAGCAACATACTAATAACAGAAATTATTAGATACAGTATAACCAATAATACGGTAAACGGATTAATCAAGAATCTTAATATACTTTTTACAACGTTTATTGAAAATGGCTGCCCTGAAGTATTTATACGGAATAATATTAATCGTATAATTTGCAATAAAAAAGACTTCATTAACCATATTAATAACGATACAATTACTTGCCTTAAACACTTCGGGGCAAAATTTTCAAACTAAAGTATATTCATATCCTTTTTTCTTCTCTCCGTTTATTTCCATCATAAAACTATCCTTTTATAACGAAAGACGTACTAACTACATCAATTTTGAATAGCAATTGTCTCAGTACGAAATCGTCTTTTCGAATTTATCTCAAGGACAAAATTTGCGTTCTTATACTTGCTTCTTCAAAAAAACGTATAAACATCCGCTGAATCATAATTCACTCTTACATTTCATTCCTAAACCCAATGTATCCATTACGTTCGCAAAACGATTCTTTCACAATACGTTCCCACATACGATATCTTTAAGTTGTTCACTATGCATCATGTTTATATCATGCCAAATTTATTTCAATTTTCATTCAACTAACACGTTTACAGGCATAGCTTTTTCGATACAGAGAAGTGAGCGATGAACAAGACCGTCGTCGAGACAATCATGGGCGAAATGGATGCAAGCGCAGCGGAAATAAGCAATACAGCAGAGCCGCAAACCAAAAGTCCGAAAGACAAGAGCCCTAAGAGCAAGGATGGAAAGCCAGAGAAACCAAAAAAGGTAAAGAATTAAAATTAGGATCTGACACTCTAGTAAGACTAAAATAGTGTCAGATTCAGGTTCTCAAAATTCCCCTTAGGAAAAGAAAGATTTTTAATCTACGTTAGACATCTACTGATGAGACTCGACTAACGTAGTTTCAGAATAGTTCTAACCGTCTAGAATTAGAGTCGAAACGGTTAGATTATATTTAACTTTTTGCATCTTTCCTTCGTACCCCAAAAACCTATTTTGTATAGTAACTTGTAAAATTTGTTATATTAGTCAAAAACTCTATTATATTTCTCCGAAGTCGTAAACGGTGGAGGAACCTTAGGTACCCCTAAGTATACGTTACTTCGGCTTATAATTTTAAAAGCTATATAGTTACATCTTTAAACAAAATACTACTCTAAAAACACAATAGGATTCCTACAAAGTATATTCTGTCACATAGAAAGTGACAAAATTCATTAAACATTAACATTTGATATTTCGGGACCAGCTCCCACACGACCGTAGGCGCAAGCCGCAGGTCACGCCTCGACTGGCATTTCGGGACCAGCTCCCATACGACCGTAGGCGCAAGCCGCAGGTCACGCCTCGACTGGCATTTCGGGACTAGCTCCCATTTACCGCCGTATAGGCACTTTCGGGTCTAGCACCCACACGACCGTAGGCGCAAGCCGCAGGTCACGCCTCGACTGGCATTTCGGGACCAGCTCCCATACGACCGTAGGCGCAAGCCGCAGGTCACGCCTCGACTGGCATTTCGGGACTAGCTCCCTTTTACCGCCGTAAGGCTTTTTCGGGCCCAGCGCCCATACCGACCGTAAAGGTCACTCGGACAACCTACCGGCTGGTGGGCAGTCCAAATAGAGTTTAATACCACCCACTGTAGAATAACAAGGGGTAGTATAAAACTCATTAATATGGTTTCTACACACATAGGGACATTAAATAATATGTAGTAACAAATATACTTTACAATATATCCCCTAAAAAAGAAACCATTATAAAAATTGGAATAATATCAAACGTTTTCTAAAGAAAATAGTAATGTATCTTTATTTCAGGCAGTCAAACGCCGCTCGTCTATGCACAATAATGAGAACCCAAAGCGTATGGCAAACAAGAATCATTCAGAAAAACTCATTGAAGACGTCAATGCTGAGCTACAGCAGTTCAACGAAGAAAAACAGGCTACCAACATTGAGATAATCAACATCAATAAAAAGATGCAACTAGCTCATGAGACAGCCGTCTCAGAGCTTCGCCAAGAACTCTTAAACTACAAAGCTGCAAACCGCAATGAAATGAACGAAGTACAGAAAAAAGTTGAAAATCTCGGACGTGACAACAATAAGTACACTATTCGTGTAGACGGCGTGCCAGCTAGCGACAAAACTGAAGCATCAAAAATGTTTGAATCAATCGCAAAGAAATGTTTGCTGATAAAGGACTTTAACCAAAGCGATCTGAAAGAGGTCAAATACCTTCCTCAGCTGAATGGAAAGAAGACAATTATTGCCACATTCCAGAAAATGTAACTTTAATTTTAACACTAGCTTAAAATATAGTTTAAAAAGTTAACGGAACATAATAAAAAATATTATACATCATTGTAATTACTAAACTTCATAGTTCTGAAAACATTTAATACGGCTAAAACTTATTCTTTCAGGGAAAAGAAGCAACAATTCTTAAGCATGTGCAAACATCTCCAACATAATAAACTCAAAATTGGTGCTACACTACATCAGATCAGCGTCAGTTCGATGCTCACTCAGAAACAAATACAAGAGAAACAAGCTGCTCTCTGCACGAAACGAGCATGTGAAGAGTTTAACAAATCAACTCCAGGATTTCTTCTGGATAACAAGATGCGTCTTGTAAGTGTTAAAAACTCATCTTACTTGTAACTATAAGAAATAACATTCATATAATTAGCGTAGTAACAAATCACACTTAATTTATTTCTATACTAGATTTAAAAACCTAAAACTCTTACCAAAAACTCTTACACATACCTTTATATCTAAATTAAGGTTGGCTACAACTATCTCGATGATGATCCGCAGAAAAAAGGCGCTAAGCATTTTAAAGTCTGGTTGCAGAAGCTCGAACAAGCGCCGACCGAAACTTGCAAAACAGATGACTTTGTGACGGTCTTCAAAAAAGCTAAGCTTCTCTCGAAAAAAGTGAATTAAAAATCAATAATGACCAATCATCTTTATACACAAATTTTGACTTAATGTGTAACTCATTACTATTTTTCTTGTTGTATTGAACATGTTCTATGTTTATTGGACTATAAAATATATTTTATAGCTATAATCTTGCAAAATTATCAATTATTAAGAATTTCCTAAATGTTAATAAAGATAATAACAAAAAAGGCAACGGGTTTGCACATCAATGTGTAAACAAAACATCATACAATATTAATCAAAAAAATATAATCTCAATCAATTTCTCCATAATACATTTTACATCAACTATAATGACACTAAGTATATGGGTTGAAGTTACTACACCTGGGCACGCTAATTCGTCCGCAACATAGTAACAGCAAGTACTGTCTCCTAGGATGAGTCTAGTTACTCCTCTCTGACTCATCTGATGGCTCTACTTGGCTTCCCAGCATGGGGAAAGTACAAACAATTATATTCAATTATCCTTTTGTTATCTTTTTTACGGTACCAAATTCCCGTACATACTCGGTCAATGTGACCAGGTATGATATGGTAACGGGCAGGTAGCATGAGACAAGGCACTTTGCTCGTTATTCGGAATGGTTCTTTCACTTATTAACTAGTATATATAGAAACCATTTGCATTGTACTCAACTATGAACTGGGTTAAAATGAGGAAGCCCGTCAAAGTCTAAGCCAACTTCACGGGTCTTATACGGCTTGCCAAAAATAACACAAACTCCAAAACAACATCAAGCTTGTGGAACTCAGAATTTAAAAGAGCCATGAATGAAAGGCTCACGGTTCACAAAAAAGGAAATTCTTATATTTGTAAGCATAATAACTGTAAAAACAAATTGCAAGAAACATATTTTGAAAAATGTGAAAATAAAAAATGCAGGGTCTGTCTACACTACGACAATGACTTCATACATGGATACGGAAAATATGTATACGAAACTGTTAATCAAAACAACTCAACCAAAATAACATGCAAGAGTACAAACTTGGTATACCAGATATTTTGCAACAAATGTAAAATTGGTTATATTGGAGAAACTGGACAAGAACTCAGAACAAGATTTTCACAACATTTACATTCAGTCGAACGCCAAACCTTAAATACATTTCTGGTACACCATTTTAACAAAATCCATTCAGTAGAAGATATTCGAATTCGAGTTGTACATAAACTCCATGATACATGTCCCAAGGTTACAAGGCTAGACGCCGAAAATTACTGGATCCATCAAACCATAAGCATTTATCCCTTCGGGCTTAACGACAAGGTAACTGGATATGAAGGTTTTGCAAGCGATGCAGGAGCTAACCTGCAGAAGAATCTTGCTCACTACTTCTCTAATCCAATACCTAGACCCAATAGAAAGCATAATAATCATAGAAATAAAGAGTCTCAGGAAAAGAGACCTTTAACACAGTTTATTCAAACTCCAGAATTACACCAAATTCCAATACTATTTAACTCATGCAAAAAACTCTATGTTGAAAAATTAAAAAACGAACTTATCACATCATATAGAGATATTAGAACAAAATTGATCATTAATATTCTCTCAAAAATTAAAAACCGTCAAAAACAAACTACAAGTATTGTCAAAACTCCTATATATCTGTCCATAGATTATAACAACACAGTTATCGATAAATTAGGAATTCGTAACTTGATACATGATAGCGAAATTGAACGACTTCTCCATATTAAAAAAGGTTTTTTGAAAATAATCACTACATACAACCTTCCAAAAACCAGTTTCGTCAGATTTACAAACTATAATTCGGTTCTTAAAGAACTTAACACGGATAGTCTTAAAAACTTATTACAAGAAAAGTGCAATTGCCTAAACTCAGAATATATGAATGATTCTTTGCAACATATAATCACTGGCGATACCAAAGTTATGGAAAATAAGAATATCCAAGATATCATGAGCAAAGGTACTAAATACAGAGACAATTATAAAATAACTTTAGACAAATTTAGAGGTATACTCTTCAAATATGGCTCTGATTTGGTCGATAAGATTCATAGAAAAACCAAAAATAATAATTTATTACTCATAAAAAGTGATGTAATCTCAAGATTCATCACGATAGGTGAACAACGATGGAACAGAGTAATTGGACACGAAAAAGTTGTTCAAGGAAGCGACACATGTCACTATAAAAAACCAGATGGAAATCTAGTTATAACTAATGTTGATAAAGCAAGCAACAACTTTGCTTTTATATGTAAAAAATTCTATTTAGAAACAATTTGCAATGAAATAGGCATATCCGTTATAAATGATAATATTAACTTTAATGGTAACCAGACATATGCCTCTTCAAATAAAAGCATTGAAAAATGATGATTCAAATAGCGGAAAGGGCATACATTGTAATCAATTTAGAGCGTTCTTCAGCATATCAAGTTATTCAAACTATGAGGCATATAATTTAACAGAAGTATAATATAACGTTTCTAGAAACGCAGAAAGGCAGAAAAAAGGAAAATTTTGATATAATAATATTAGTTAAACAATAATAGCCGTTTCGCCTCTTTTTGTTGACATCTTCATTAGTCTGAGGCGGCACATCCGTAATGTCGCTGTTAAGTGAGTGGAATGTCTCGCGAGTGTCAATTCCATAGAGTAGAAAAATATGAATATACTTACTTATTTCGTTCCTCATTAAAAACAATTACATCCAGTTTGCGGGAAACAACTTCCTACAAATCTGTGGTATTCCGCAAGGTGGAAATGCCAGTCCCATTTTAGCTGACTTAACTCTCACTGCCATGGAATTTAGATATATGAAGAATTCTGGCTGCACAAATTTAAAACGAGAGCTTTCAATGTCATTCAGATACATCGACGATATACTCTACCCAAGCAATGTTTTTCATACTGAATATACTAAAATATATGGCACCACACTTGAACTAAATAAAACCAGTGAAAATACGGAAACTGCATTCCTTGATCTCTATATAAAAATAAAAGATGATGAAATACAATATGAAACATACGATAAAACTCGTGATTATAAGTTCAAAGTTATCAAATACCCGAAATTTGACAGTTGTATACCAAAGAATATGGTAAGCAACATACTAATAACAGAAATTATTAGATACAGTATAACCAATAATACGGTAAACGGATTAATCAAGAATCTTAATATACTTTTTACAACGTTTATTGAAAATGGCTGCCCTGAAGTATTTATACGGAAAATATTAATCGTATAATTTGCAATAAAAAAGACTTCATTAATCATATTAATAACGATACAATTACTTGCCTTAAACACTTCGGGGCAAAATTTTCAAACTAAAGTATATTCATATCCTTTTTTCTTCTCTCCGTTTATTTCCATCATAAAAATATCCTTTTATAACGAAAGACGTACTAACTACATCAATTTTGAATAGCAATTGTCTCAGTACGAAATCGTCTTTTCGAATTTATCTCAAGGACAAAATTTGCGTTCTTATACTTGCTTCTTCAAAAGTACGTATAAACATCCGCTGAATCATAATTCACTCTTACATCTCATTCCTAAACCCAGTGTATCCATTACGTTCGCAAAACGATTCTTTCACAATACGTTCCCACATACGATATCTTTAGTTGTTATGCATCATGCTTATATCATGCCAAATTTATCTCAATTTTCATTCAACTAACACGTTTACAGGCATAGCTTTTTCGATACAGAGAAGTGAGCGATGAACAAGACCGTCGTCGAGACAATCATGGGCGAAATGGATGCAAGCGCAGCGGAAATAAGCAATACAGCAGAGCCGCAAACCAAAAGTCCGAAAGACAAGAGCCCTAAGAGCAAGGATGGAAAGCCAGAGAAACCAAAAAAGGTAAAGAATTAAAATTAGGATCTGACACTCTAGTAAGACTAAAATAGTGTCAGATTCAGGTTCTCAAAATTCCCCTTAGGAAAAGAAAGATTTTTAATCTACGTTAGACATCTACTGATGAGACTCGACTAACGTAGTTTCAGAATAGTTCTAACCGTCTAGAATTAGAGTCGAACGGTTAGATTATATTTAACTTTTTGCATCTTTCCTTCGTACCCCAAAAACCTATTTTGTATAGTAACTTGTAAAATTTGTTATATTAGTCAAAAACTCTATTATATTTCTCCGAAGTCGTAAACGGTGGAGGAACCTTAGGTACCCCTAAGTATACGTTACTTCGGCTTCTAATTTTTAAAAGCTATACAGTTACATCTTTAAACAAAATACTACTGTAAAAACACACACTCTATTACTCACTTACCCACTTACTCACTTACTCACTTACTCACTTACTCACTTACTCACTTACTCACTTACCCACTTACCCACTTACCCACTTACTCACTTACCCACTTACTCACTTACTCACTTACTCACTTACTCACTTACTCACTTACTCACTTACTCACTTACCCACTTACTCACTTACTCACTTACCCACTTACCCACTTACTCACTTATTCACTTACTCACTTATTCACTTACTTACTTACTCACTTACTCACTTACCCACTTACTCACTTACCCACTTACTCACTTACTCACTTACTCACTTACCCACTTACTCACTTACTCACTTACTCACTTACTCACTTACTCACTTACCCACTTACTCACTTACTCACTTACTCACTTACCCACTTACCCACTTACTCACTTACTCACTTACTCACTTATTCACTTACTTACTTACTCACTTACTCACTTACCCACTTACTCACTTACCCACTTACTCACTTACTCACTTACTCACTTACTCACTTACTCACTTACTCACTTACCCACTTACCCACTTACCCACGGATCGTAAAATCTTGGATACTTCTCCAGAAACTTGCCTGGATCTCAAAATCTTGAACACTTTTGCAGAAACTTGCCTTTAATTTAAAATTTTGAATACTTCTCACGAACCTTGACTTGATCTCAAATTCTTGAACACTTTTCAAGAAACTTGCCTTTATTTTAAAATCTTGAATACTTCTCCAGAAACTTCCCTGGATCTTAAAATCTTGGACTCTCTTCAATAACCCCAAATTCTCAGCTCTTTAGCCTGAAACCTATCAAAAAAACCATTTTTTCGAAAAACCGAAATCCAAAAATTCCAAAAGCAGTAATACTCTAAATCACCTATATTTACGATCTAAAACAAAAAAGAACAAACATTCACTCATAAAAACCCTTAAAAAACATTTTTACATTTTGGCGCGAATTCAAATATTCAAATTTAAAATCTGATTTCAAATTCGGATTCAGCATATCCGAAAACCCCTGTATGCAAATTTTCAGCAACTTTTACCGTCAGAACCAAAAAACCCAATTTTTCGCCAAAAAATGACCAAAAAATTCATAAAAAATTTGTACAAAACCGAAATCCAAAAATTCCAAAAGCAGAAATACTCTAAATAACCTAAATTTACGATCTAAAACAAAAAACAACAAACATTCAGTCAAAAAACCCTTAAAAACACGTTTTTACATTTTGGCGCGAATTCAAATTTTCAAATTTCAAATCCGATTTCAAATTCGGATTCAGCATATCCGAAAACCCCTGTATGCAAATTTTCAGCAACTTTTACCGTCAGAACCAAAAAACCCAATTTTTTACCAAAAAATGACCAAAAAATTCATAAAAATTTTTGCAAAAAACGAAATCGAAAAATTCCAAAAGCAGAAATACTCTAAATAATCTATATTTACGATACAAAACAAAAAACAGCAAACCTTCACCCATAAAAACCCTTAAAAACACGTTTTTCGATTTTGGCGCGAATTCAAATTTTCAAATTTCAAATCTGACAATTTTCGGGAAACCTACAGATCATTACCTACACTCATCAAGATCTAACGAACGGATCGTCAGATATAAGCCTTTCAAGCATTCAAGCATTCAAAATTCTGCAAAATAATATAGTAAAATAAAGGATGACTCGAAGAGAATGAATGTTTAAGTGGATAGCTCCTCTAAGGTCTTCTAGGTAGCGTCTATAAAAGAAAAAAACGAACACTATGACCGCTCATTGACATTCTGATTGGATCACAGCTTATTCGTTCACGTCACACCTTCATACGAGCCAACGCCTCTTTGAGCTAAAAGCGTCATATTAAAAATTGTAAAGGCTATTTCTCTTTTACTGTGTGCTAGCCTCACAACCTGTTCCTTTACTTTGATGCAAAAACGAGTAACTTATATATTCAAACAAATTTGATTGGGACTAGGCAGCTGCGCCAAGAAGATGAAATCGATGCCTGTCTGAAATCGATGAGAATCGATGCCTGTCTCTGATCTGGAGATGCATAACAATGAGTTGTAGTGAGATTTTTGCATACTACATAATTTGGCATTGAATTGAAGCAAACCAACATATCCATCATTAGAATTATTCGTACCAAGGACGGGTTAAAATTTACGATCCATGTGTTTCATAACGTTTCTGTGATATGGGCGAGAGAGAAGTCAAGCAATAAATAGTTAATGTGGTAATTTTTTACTTTGCATATATTTTAGCCTTATGAGAAAACATATATATACATAACAACACATACCGTAAATCCTTTAATTCTCTAATGAATGCTCTCCTCTATTTATTCCCCTCAAATAACCCCCTTCTAGCACCTTATGAAAGTAAATTCCCTCTCGAATGAATCCCCAAAATGGTTTTTTTCAAAATTTGCCAAATTTCATGTTTTATTGCGCAAATTTGAATTTTTATTATACAGTTTGCTATTTTATGAAATTTTTCAGATTTTAACCAAAATATTGACAAAATTCTCAAAAAAAGAAAATTTAGCAAGAAATTAGAAAAATTGAAAATTTCTTCAAACATTTTGTTCCCCGCTTCAAAATTGGTCAAAATCCTCAAACAATTTCGCCAAAGTCCCAAGATTTTGCCAAAAAGTCCCCAGAAACTTTGTGCCTCGCTTATAGTGTGGCGCGAAAATTTACTACCATTTTCACCGATTACTTTTGGCTTTAACAAAAACATATTCACACCATACGTTGTTTCAACTATCTGAATATCCACAGTTTTGAATCCTTAGCTCTGAATTCATATATGCGCAAACTGAAACAAGCCAACACTTCTTTCAGATCAATAAATCAATTCATATCAATACATAGTTGGAAAGAGTATTATTATTTGACTCTCTGGCCGTTTCACAACCCATCCCTTCTCTTTGAAATTGAAGCAAATCAGCACTTCCATCGCTAAAATTTATCGTACCGAGAGAGATTTGAAAAGAAGTTTACGCTTCGACTTTTACACAGAACCGATTTTTGAAACATTTGTGTGATATATTCCCAAAAAATTGAAAAAATGCTCTTAACTATTCCAAAACTAAAATGACTTCTAATCGTTGGTCATTTTTATTTATCATTTCACTTCACATCAAAATATAGACCAACACCACACTTTATTTTAAGCACATGCAAAACAGACACCGACGTGTGTCTCACTAGATATCTCGGTTTATAGGATGCATAAAAGCCAATGGAAAATGTGTATCTGATTTGCCCAAATAAGTAATTTGGCATCTTTCCGCAACCAAAGCAATCACAAAAATTGAAACTGTTCTCATTCTTGGATGAAGCACTTTTCGTGTTTTACATTTTAAGCTGCTTTTACTGTCAGCTTTTTAGCTGTTTGTGTGTCATCTCCATGGGCGTTCCGTGAACGGAGCAGTCGGTTATAACTTATAACCGACTTTCAATTAAATATACGAAATACTAGCAAAAAACAACAAAAAAGACCAATTTTTGATGACCAAAAAATAGTCGGGAAAAAATGAAATTCAAATCGGGCTCGAAGCTCGGGCTCGGTTCGGCATTATTGGCGAGCCCGAGCCTGGGCTCGGGCTCGCCAAGTGAATCCGGAATGTTGTCGAGCCCGAGCCTGGGTGGGTCAGGCTCGAAGCTCGGGCTCGCCGAATTTTGCCGACCCCTAGTTATAAGTGACCTATCTGTTCCCATTTTCGGTGATCTCTTGGAGCTTCAGCGGTAGGGTTGTGTTGTTCCTGAGCTTGAATCTCGCGTTTTTGTTATGTCACATCATACATTAAAAAATTAAAATGAGTCAAGTGAGAACTAGATTCTAAGTTACCAAATTTAGAGTCAAGTGAGCTGCGCGAATAACAGGTCAGTTCTTATTTTTGTGAAGAATTTATCAAAGCATTAAATTTAAGATTTAATTTCACCATTCACAGAAACACAGACCAAAATAATATTTGAATACTGAGCTTATCAATAACTTAAAATTCGTAATCGAAGTCGAACATCAACAAGCGGTGCAAAGTCTCCGCAGGTAATCTTCAATTTTTGTTTAACATTGGAAAAATATACTCACTCCACATGTTCTTTTAATTAAATATATCAGACTTACTAGTCGTAAAGATTTGCAATTTTTAGGTTTTCGTTTTTCAATTTTTCCAATATGAGATTGAATAACTAACTATTGAATAACTTAATTTTTGTCTAACATTGGAAAAATATACTCACTCCACATGTTCTTTTAATTACACGAATTATGTTTGACTCTGCCCGTCAGAGTACCAGCTAGAGTATTTGAAACACTGCGAAATATATAACAACACTAAAACTCATTACTTCAGAGAAAGAGGTAATAATCCAATGACATATTTAAAAAAGATGGTTTCAAGGATCTTTAAACATAAATTTTTGAATATTTATATAGCTGATCTAATAAATCCAACAGATAAGGTTCCCCGAAAAGATAGCTCATAAAGCAGTCCAATACACGACGTGAAGAATAAAATATTTGCCTTTCAAAAACACTTCCACAACATTAAACAGTTTAATTATATGAATCGCAGCATTTACTTCTTCACCCAATTGAATAAGTACGCACAGAACTATAGTCAACTTTTGAGGAACGAAATCTGTTCATACTTCAAACCATCGACACAAATTCTATCATTTCGAAAAACGAATCTACACAATATATTACTTTAATTCCTTGGGCAATCAAGTGCGAAAACTGGTGAATGTATTTTAATACGTATTAGACCTCGAAACTTCATAAGTGATATTTATTTTTCATCTCGCAAAATATACCCACAACACACGCTTGTTTAATTGCACAAAATTGGAGCCCATTGGTCCAAATTGAGGCAGGTACGTAGCAAAGTTACCAAACTTGTTACATCGAAAGTTGTTATGTAAACGAGCCTTATGACTTATTTATAAAAATAATAGTTTTAGAATGGGATTCCTACTTACGGAAACTAAGACATTTTTATTTGTGCCATAGGTAACTGCCTTGGTAATTTTTAAATCTAGCAACAGTTGTACAAAATACTATATTTTATTTTATTCTACGCACCGAATGAGTAAGAAAAATAAACATCCACAAAAAGCGACAGAATATATTATTTTAAAAATAATATTTGAAGTAATTGGTGTCTTCGCAAAAACACTTGCACTTAATTATTCGAAAATCGTTCTTGGTTCTTTGAAGACGATCAATCATTCTAACCTTGCAAAAACATACTCACATCACATAGTCTTTTAATTGATCGAAAATCGGTCCGAAGTCAGTAGACGGTGAGGTATACAGTAAATCTATCAAACACATTGCTTAAAAGGGTGACAATAAGCTTGTGCGTAAGTATGAGTCCTGAGGATGATATACAGTTTAATCCCGATAATCCCACACGACCGGCTCCTTGTAAACAGTTTACGGTCTAACTTTGCTTGTGCTTGCTTTTGCAAAAATTTGTTGAAGTTACTTAATTTTAGACTTTAAAATTTGAATTTTTATACAAAATTTTCCCGTTTTTGACCAAATTTTTTGAGCTTGTTTCAAGTCTTTAGTGCTTAGTCTTTAGTCCTTCTTGTGTGACCATTGGCAAAATTATACGTAAGAGGGCATAGCAAAAAAGAATTGGGATTGTACCAATTTTTTCAAGTATGTTTATTTATAATTTCAATTATTATTCTAATATAATACCCGGAATGATAATTAAATCGAGCTAATTAAAAAAATTCGAAGGAAGGGTATATTAGCGATAGGAGGTTCTGATTCAAACTACATTCTCATCGCGCCAAAAGATACGGTGAGTCAAACATCCATGGTAAACATCCATGGACATGGTGTAAAACAATCCTTTATATAGTAATCCGCCAATTCGGCTGGGTCACTGACTGACTGATGTGTCACGGTCTCACCTTTTAATCAAAATCCCTCCCCTCTGGACTATAAACTACAATTTTTCGAAATTCATGGTTTCCGGGATTCTGACCCAAATTTTTGGTACCTGGGGGTTTTCAGATGCGAGGAATTCGAATCTGAGGTCAGATTAGGTATCTGGATTCAGAATCCCGGATTCTGATGCACCGTTGACAAAACCACTGCCGAGCAGCCGAAGGCCGCGAGTTTCACTGGCAAAGACACTGGGGCTATGTGTGTAGAGACTTCCGAACAAATAGTAGGCTTCACCCGGCCGCGCGGTGCGAAGCGCCGCGAGGGCGGGTGAAGCCGAGTGAGGGCCAAAGGCCCGATTGTAGGACACCGTAATATAATTTCGGTGCCGAAGGCACCATATCCCGCTAGTTCTAATTATTAACTTAAAAATGCATAATTATTAAACATTCACAATTATATGAATATAAGCACGGAGAAGTACATATCATGCACCAGGCTTTCTACTAACGGCCAGTTTTGTAGAGAATGAATCCAAAAGTGTCTTTAAACTACCGAGTACGTTTCTCCTTTAAAACATTACATTTTTCAACTCCAGAAATATTGTCACTTCATATGCTATTATAATTACACGAAAAATTAGTATGTATCCCTGATTAAAATTAACGCGGATTTGAAATGAGAGAGCTAATAATGAGCGATTAATATTGAAAGAGAAAAATGCAAGCACAAAAGTAGTTTATTACCAGTCGAAGTATAGAAAAATTTGGGGGGGAGGGACTCAGCTTGTTTGCTTAAGCACTTGAGCTTGTCAAAAGGTGACAAGCTCAAGCTTTAATCTTGCCGCCATGCCGAGTGGGAAAAACGGGGAGGGGCAAGTTTGCTTGCTCACGTGTCTGGGATGTGGCCATTGATCTTGCCGCATCCCAGCTGTGCCTCCCAAGTATGGATTTTGGCTTCCTCCGATTTGGAGGAGGGGCCAAGAACCCTATCAATACACTGGCGAGCTCCATTTGTTTACTCATGCCTTACAAAAGGTGTCACCGATGGCACCCATGTTCTTATTGGCTCCCACGACTTAGAGGAGGAGCAAACTATATAAAGATATGCGATTTTCTGAGGGATAATATTGTGTGTTTTTGGGTCTGAGGGAACTGTCTGGACCATGTGTCTTAACAAAAAAATACGATATCGTAACTTTGGCGAGCCCTATATTTTTCCCCCCTAAAATTTTTCCGAAAATGACTTTTCAAACCATAGGGTCCCCCTATGGTGTTTTGGCAAAAAATTCTCAATTTGAAAAAAAAATCAATAGGGTCCCGCCTATTGATTTGGGAGACGCGTATACTCATATAGGGCCCTATGGCGTAACATTGTAACAAAAAGTTTTT
>JAKKPZ010000571.1:0-26512 GCA_022814885.1 Ditylenchus destructor | reverse complement strand
ATGGCGTCGCCGAAGGAGCGGTGCTCAGCTCGGCCAGGATACGCCCACCGCATGGTGGATCCATTTCGGCGGCTACATCCCAACAATGCGTCGAGCTACAACGACTCGATCATCAGCCATAACGCACCGCTGCTGGTCGGCTTCACAGGGATCGGCACCCTGGGCGGCGGCAATCTGACCGTTTCGGCGGGCGGCGATGCCGGTACGCTGACCGATTTCAGCACGCCGCTCGGCGACACCGCAAGCGGCGGCTCGTTGCGGGCGCGGGTGGCGAGCACGGGGCTCGACTTCGCGGTCGCGGGGACGGGCCGGGTGACGGAGGTGACCCGCGTCGCGGGTTTCGTCACCGGCGGCGAAGTCGTGCAGCCCCGGCGGGGGCGACATGACGATCCGCATCGGCGGCGCACTAAAACCCGATGACCCCGGGGCAGATCTCCGACACCGACCTGGGCGGCACGCTGACCAATTTGCGCGGCGATATCGACGTCCCCCCCGCGCGCTCGATCGGCTGGATCACACTTGCCCCGGGCGACACGAAGGTGACCCTCGCCACGCGCGGCAAGCTCATCTTGTCGGGCGTCGCCGACCCCGGCTCGGTCGTCCAGATGACCGAGGCGGGTACCAGCCTGGGCATGATCGATGCCGCCGGCGTCGGGTCGGGGACCGACGGGCTGTTCGCGCGCAGCAGCTTCACGCTGTGGCAGGACGATACTGCGATCCACCTCTATTCGGCCGGCGGGACAATCACGCCGGTGACGCTGGGGGCGTCGAACGCGGCGCGGCGCGACCTGCGCTACTGTATCCGGCGATCCTCACCGCCACCGCACCGGGCGGAAATATCGACTGGAGCGGCGCCTTTTGCGGCAATGACTGCAACACGGGCATCCCGGCGCTGGTCCTCTCGCCCTCGCCCAAGGGGCAGGTCGAGTTCCTTGCGGGCCACACCATCACCGGCATGGCGCAGTTCTCGCAGGAAGGAGTCGGCGACTATGTGACGAGCATGCCGGTCGCGATGTCCGGCATGTCGAACAGCCGGGACCTGCTGCCCAACATCTTCCGCCCGGTCTGGGGCGGCATGGCGCAGCGGACCCCGGACGCTCCGGTTCCGACGGTCACCGGCAACGGCTCGGTCGGCAGCGCCGTCGCGTTCCAGTCCGAAACCGCGAGCGGCCGCCTGATCGAAGGCCGCAAGAAGCCGGCGCTGTTCTATGCGGTCGAGGGCGACGTGCGCGAATTCTCGTTCGGCATGACCAACTGGAGCCTGCTGAGCCCGATCTATATCAGCTCGGGATCGGCGACGATCCGCGCCGGCCGCGACATCGTCAATCTGGGTTCGCCGCTGGCGCTCGGGTGCGGGATTTCGGGTCCGGTGGACTGCCGCGGCGTGGGGCAGATCTATGGCGGCCCGTTCCTTACCTCCGGTCTGGTGGTCCATAACGATCCGCGCGACATCACTCTGATTTCGGCCGGGCGCGATGTGGTCTTCGCCACATGACGGTCGCCGGGCCCGCAACCTGATCGTCGAGGCGGGCGCCACGTCTATCAGGGCGACAATGGCCGGTTGAGCAGCATGGGGCCGTTGTTCGGCCTGACCCCGGAAACCCGAAATGGCGGCGCGGCGATCACCGTGCTGACCGGGGTGGGCGCGGGCGGTCCGAACTATGACGCGTTCGCCAAACTCTACCTCGACCCGGCCAATCGCGCGAACGCCGAATATCCGCTCGCGCACCCGGAGAATGAGGGCAAGGTCGCCAAGACCTATGACGCGGAACTGCGCCAGTGGCTCAAGGCCCGGTTCGGCTATGAGGCGAGCGACGCGAAGGGTGCGCTCGACTATTTCAACAGCGAGCTGACCGATGTCGAACGCGGCATCTTCGTCCGCCAGGTCTATTATGACGAGCTGAAGGCGGGCGGGCGCGAGTATAACGATGCCGAGGGCCCGCGCTTCGCAAGCTATCTGCGCGGCCGCAATGCGATCGCGGTGCTGTTCCCGGAGAAGGATGCCAACCGGCAAGGCAATCTCCTATGCTGGTGACCTCACCATGTTCGGCGGGTCGGGCGTGCGGACGCTGTTCGGCGGCAATGTCGAATTGCTCGTCGCGGGCGGTCAGACGCTGGTCGGCGGGGCAGCATCGTCCCGCCCTCGACGGCGGGCGTGCTCAGCATGGGCTCGGGCGATATAGACATCTATTCGCGCCGGTCGGTGCTGCTCGGCCAGAGCCGTGTATTCACCACCTTTGGCGGCGATCTGCTGATCTGGTCGGCCGAGGGCGACATCAACGCCGGCCGCGGATCGAAGAGCACCGCGGTTTCCAGCCGCCTCGGCGCATCTACGACCGCTACGGCATCGTCACCCTCTCGCCGCCGACGCAGAACACCGGCGCGGGCATCGCCACGCTGGCGCCGATTCCGGAGATTCCGGCGGGCGACGTCGATCTGATCGCGCCGGTCGGCGTGATCGATGCGGGCGAGGCGGGCATCCGTGTGTCGGGGAACGTCAACCTCGCTGCGCTTCAGGTGCTCAATGCCGCGAACATCAAGGTCGAGGGCGAGGCGCGCGGCATCCCGTTGCCACCGGTGGTCAACCCCCAGCGCGCTGACCGCGGCTTCGTCGGCCAGCAGTGCGGTGGTCGCCGAAGCGGTCAAGGCCGCAGAGCGCGCCCGGCCGCCGGCACGCGCCGACCTGCCGGTGATCGTCACCGTCCGCCTGCTCGGCCTTCGGTGCCGAGCCCTGAGACGCGAATCCACTGGAGAATTGAACACCATGTCCGAAGATCAGACCCCCGCCGAAGCGGCGGGGCCGATGCCCTTGTTCTACCGGCGCCCGAGCCGCTTTCCGCCGTCGCGCACGGGCGTGGCGGCTGGGCGAGGGCGACTTCGCCTTTGCGGCAGAGACCCCGTTCGTCCCGGTCGTCACCGGCGAGATCGCACAAGCGATGCACAGCTATCCGATCGTCTTCTCCGCCGGCGACGCGCACCCGATCGCGGTGATGGGCGTCGAGCGCGAGAATCTGTTCGTCACCGACGGCGCGTGGGCGGCCGATGCCTATGTTCCCGCCTATGTCCGGCGCTATCCGTTCGGCTTCATCCCCACGATCAACCCCGAAGGGTTCGCGCTGGCGATCGACGTCGCCGCCGGGCGGGTGCGCAAGGATGGCGGCGAGGGGGTCGCGCTGTTCGATGGTGCCGAGCCGTCGGAGCTGACCCGGCAGGCGCTCGCCTTTTGCGATGCGTTCCAGGCTCAGGCGGCGGCGACGCGTGCCTTTGCCGATGCGCTGGTTGCGGCCGAGCTGCTGGTCGATCGGCGTGCCGACGTGCAATTGCCCGATGGCCGCGCATTGGGGCTCGACGGCTTCCGGATCGCCGACATCGAGAAGCTCTCGCAGCTGCCGGACGAAATGGTTATCGAATGGCATCGCAACGGGTGGCTCGCGCTTGTCCATTATCACCTCGCCTCGCTCGACCGGTTTCCGGCGCTGCTGGCGCGGCGTGCGGGACGCCCGGCTGTCGTGGAAACGTCACAAGCGCGGGGTGAGGGCCACACCACGCATTCGGAAGAAGGTTGAATTCATGATCCTGCGTTCTCTCATCGCTCTCCCCCTCAGTGCTGCCCTGGTCGCTCCTGCGCTCGCGCAGACCGCGGCCCGGCACCGCAGCAGCCGCTCGGCGGGCCGCTGGTTCCCGGCGTCTGTCTGCTCTCGCGCGAGGCGATCTATGCCAATGCCGCCGTGGGCAAGGCCGCGACGGTGCGTCTGCAGGAACTCGCTCGCGTGGCGCAGACCGCAATCAACGACGAACGCACCCCGCTCGAGGCGGAAGCCAAGGCGCTGGAAGGCCAGCCCGACAACCCGCAGAACAAGCAGCGCCGCACAGCGCTTGCGGCGCGCTGGCAGGCGCTGCAGGGCAAGGCTGCGCATGACAGCCGCGAGATCGAGGCGACCCGCGTCAAGGTGCTCGCGCAGATCGCCAGCGATGCCCAGCCGGTGATCGCTCAGGTTTATGGCCAGAAGAAGTGCGGGCTGCTGTTCGACGCAACGTCGCGCTTGGCGGCAATTTCGGCAACGATCTGACAGCCGATGTCGTGAAGGCGCTCGACGCCAAGGTGCAGACGATTACCTTCGAGCGCGAGCGGCTGCCGCAGCGGCCGCACCCGCTGCTCCAGCCGCGCGCTGAGCCGATGAAACAGGAAACCCGCCGCGTGCTGGCCGCGCGTGTCGCCAGCATCGCGGCGGGTTTCGCCGCGATGCTGGGTGGGGCGAATGCGCAGAGCATCGCCCCATCGGCAGCGCCGGTTGAATGGGTTCGCTATGCCGAGGCTTCGACCCACACGGTTTCCGGCTGGCTCAAGAGGATGGCGAGAAGCCGGCGCGGCTACGGGCCTATTTCAACCAGCGGCGGGCGGTGGACGGCGCGCCGGCCGAAATCGAGATCAGCCTGTGGCTGAAGCCCGACGGCAGCGTCGAGCGCTTGCGCTTTGCGCCGCTTCCCCGACGCTCAGGCCAATGCAGACCTGCATGACGCGCTGATCGGCCGCAACCTTGGCTCACCGCCCAAGGCGATGCTGTTGCCGATGCGTATTGCGGTGAAGATCGAGCCTGGGGGGGAGCCTGGCGCGACGGCCGAGTGACCCGCGCGACGCCGGATCAGAGGGCGGAGTCCGCTTCGGGCGCTTCCATCTCCACCAGCATCTGGCCGAAGGCACTTGCCGCCGGGGACGTCGCGCCGCCGGTGGGGGATCAGCACGAAGTCCGCGCTGGGCAGCGCGGGAAGGCCTTAGTCGCCGGCGAGCAGGCGCAGGCCGGGCTCGACGTCGCTGCGCATCAGCACCGCGACCGCGAGACCCGACCGTACCGCCGCGCGAAGACCCTGTTCGCTGGGCGAGGTAAAGGCGATGTGCCAGTCGATCGGCGTCGCCTCCAGCGCGGCCCCCCCACCAGCCGGTTGATGCAATTTGGCGGGTGGAAGGCGAGCGGGAGCGATGCGCCGGCGGGCAGCAGGAAATTGTCCGCTGCGCCCCAGGCGAACTCCGCCCCGCCGCAACGGAACGCCGCCATTCTCGCCCCCCGCGGTCGAGAGCACGACGGCAAGATCGAGATCTCCGCCGCGATCATGGTGCTGAGATCGAGATAGGTGCTGACATGCACATCGAGCCGTACCGCCGGAAAGGCGCGTGAGAACCGGCAGAGCAGCGCGGGCAGCCGCTCGCCCATGAACGCTTCGGGCGCCCCGAACCGCACGACCCCGTCACCGGGGAAGGGCGGAAGCGCTGTGCAAGCGCGTCGAGCCCGGCGAGGATCTGCCGGGCGTGCAGCAGGAAGTCCTCGCCATCGTCGGTCAGGATCAGGCGGCGCGTCGTGCGGCGGATCAGCGCCCTGCCGACCTGTTCCTCAAGCCGCCGGATTTGATGGCTGACTGCCGGCTGGGTGAGGTTGAGCCGCCGCGCGGCACGGGTGAACCCGCCTGTTTCGCTGACCGTCACGAAGGCGCGCAGAAGTACGGGGTCGAGGTCCATGGCATCAGATTAATTATCGATGATAATGAATACCAGAAAAAAAATCATTTCCGTCATCGTTGTCCCTTTCCCAGATAGCGCACCACCCGGGCAGATGCGCCCGCACATGCGAAAGGTGCCACCCATGTCCCGCCATCCCGCCAGCAAGAACATGCTGGCCCTGCTTGCAACCTGCCTCGGCGCGCTGATGTTCGGGCTGGAGATCACCAGCGTGCCGGTGATCCTGCCCAGCCTGGAACGGGCCCTTCATGGCGACTTTCAGGGCCTTCAATGGGTCATGAACGCCTATACGCTCGCCTGCACCACGGTGCTGATGGCGACCGGAACGCTTGCGGACCGCTTCGGCCGCAAGCGTGTCTTCATGATCAGTGTCGCGGCCTTTGGCGCCACCTCCGTGCTTTGCGGCCTTGCCGATAGTATGGCGCTGCTGATCGCCGGGCGGTTCCTTCAGGGGCTGGCGGGCGGGGCAATGCTGATCTGCTCGATCGCGCTCCTCTCGCACCAGTTCCAAGATGCGCGCGACCGCAGCCGCGCCTTCGCGGCCTGGGGGGTGGTGTCGGGCATCGGCCTTGGCTTCGGCCCGCTCGTCGGGAGCGCGATCATTGCGCTGACCGGCTGGGAATGGATCTTTCTCGTCCATGCCCCGATCGCGGTCCTGACGCTGGCCATCGCCGCGAGCGCCATCACCGAATCCCGCGATCCTGAGGCGAAGCGCCTTGACGTCGTCGGGATCGCGACGCTGTCGCTGGCGGTTGTTCGGCTCGTCTATGTCATCACCCAGGGTGCTGCACTGGGTCTGACCGCCTCTGTCGCGATCGCGGCTGCCACAATATTCTGCTTCGTCGTCTTCCTGGTTGCGGAACGGCGGCAGGCGCATCCGATGTTCGATTTCTCCGTGTTCCGGAATCGCAGTTTCTCCGGCGCGATCCTGGGCTGCATCGCGATGAACATCAGCTACTGGCCGTTCATGATCTATCTGCCGATCTACCTTCAGAGCGGTCTTGGATATGATCCGTTCAGCGCCGGATTGTGCCTGCTCGCTTATACGTTGCCGGCGCTGGTGTTTCCGCCTTTGGGGGAGCGCATGTCCCTGCGTTATGGGCCGGCGTCGTCATCCCCTTGGGTCTCGCCACCATCGGACTTGGCTTCATGGCGATGAAACTCGGCAGCATGGCGGCGCAACCGGGCTGGTTGACGATGCTCCCCGGCCTGTTGCTGGCCGGGATCGGGATCGGCATCACCAACACGCCGTGACCAACACCACTACCGCATCCGTATCCCGAGCCGGGCCGGGATGGCGTCCGGCATCGACATGAGCGCTCGGCTGATCACATTGGCGGTGAACATCGCGGTGATGGGCATCCTGCTCGTCCATGGAATCGCCGCGGCCTTGCAACGGGTTGCTTCCGGGCCGGTCGCGTTCTCCGAATTGCGGGCGGCTGCAGAGGCGATTCGCCGCGGGCAACGGCGAAGCGCTTGCGGCCGATGTGCCCGGTGCTGCGGTCCAGCAGGCCCTGTCCGCCGGCTTCGGTCTCGTCATGACCTATGGAGGTATAGGGGCCTGGATTCTGGCCGGGCTGAGCTTCCTCCTCTTCCGCGCGGGCGCACGCCCGGCCCGGAAGCAATGTGCGGCGTGAATGGCTCCGAAAGCCGTGGCGTCGGCCTGCAGACCGCTTGAGGGAAACCCCGCGAAGCGACCGTCGGCCGCGCTGGCTTCTGCGCTTGCGGGGCAACAGACGGCGTAGGGACGATGGGGGCTTCGCGAAAGGGGGAGGAATGGCACTCATTTGGATATTCTCCGATCAGCAAATGGATTTGACAATTTTCGAAACAGGACATCAATGCCTGTGCGGGCCCCTTGCCGTTCAGGTCCGCGATCATTGGCGGACGTCTGATCGCAATCCGCTGATGCAGTTCGCAGCGCACTGGGGAGGGATGGGGGGTTGCTCCGCTGGACGGCGGCCCGTCCTGCTCACCCGAACGGCGGCGCCGGCAGACGAGATGCCGTGCGGCGCGGAAAGGAATCGAGGAGTGGAGATGCAAATGGACAGGAGAATTTCCGGCGCCGGGTTCTTGGCTGCGGTGCTGCGACCCTTGCCACGGCGGCGGGCTTCCCGATGATCAACCTTTGGGAGTATCGGCTCCACGCGGCGTCACCAAGACCTATTCGAAGCGGACGATCGATCTGGTGCGCCGGTCGCTGGTGATCGATATGCTGGCGCCGATCAAGCTCGACTTCCGCCCTGACTATTTCGCGGCGCCGCTGAGCGAGAAGGATGCCGCCGAATTCCGCGCCAGCGGCATCACCGGCTTCCACAACGCCGTCGGTGTCGGCGGAAAGGACGCCCGTGCCAGCGTGCTCGAATGGATGAACGGCTGGCAGGGCTTTGTCGGCCGCAATTCGCACGTCTTCTCGCTGGTCGGCCTTGCCAGCGACCTCGATCGCGCCAAGCGGGAGGGCAAATGCGCGGTGATCATGGGTCTGCAGAACTCGGATCACTTCGACACCGTCGCTGATGTGAAGACCTTCTACCAGCTGGGCCAGCGCTGTTCGCAGCTCCCCCTATAACAGCCAGAACCGGCTGGGGTCGGGCAGCACCGACCGGGTGGATGGCGGCATCAGCGACTATGGCGCGGCGATCATCAAGGCGATGAACGAGGTCGGCATGCTGGTCGACGTCTCGCACTCGGGCGACAAGACCACGCTCGACGCGATCGACATCTCGACCAAGCCGATCGCGATCACGCACAGCAACTGCCGCGCGCTCAACGATCACCCCCGGCTGAAGCGCGACGAGGCTCTGGCGCTGGGCAAGAAGCAGGGTGTGATGGGCATCACCGGGGGTGCGCAATTTCGTCAGCGCCAGGGAGCCAACCACGATCGTCGAGATGGTCAATCACATCGACCATGTCGTGAAGCTGATCGGGATCGACCATGTCGGCATCGGATCCGATGCCGATCTCAACGGCTATGACGACATGCCCGCCGATCAGTACAAGATGCTGAAGGGCGGCTACAAGGAAAGCTATGCCTTCCGCGACAAGCTGGACACCGGGGCGGGTTCGACCAGCCGATGAAGATGTACGACCTGACCGAAGAGCTCATCCGCCGCAACTATTCGGACGCCAAAAATCGCCGCCATTCTCGGCGGCAACTTCCGGCGCCTGCTGGGCGACACCTGGATCTGATCCCAAGCGGGGGAAGGCGGCTCGCCTTCCCCAAGATGGCGTTCGCGCTGCGCGGTTTCAGCGCTTCGCGATCCCCGTGATCGCCTCGCCGGGGAACATCCCTGCCACCAGCTTGCCGTCGCGCACGACGGGCTGGCCGTTGACGAGCACATGGCGGATGCCGGCCGACGCCTGCATCGGCTTCTCGAATGTCGCCACGTCGGCGACGGTGGCGGGATCGAAGATGGTGATGTCCGCGTCGGCGCCCACCTTCACGCGCCCTTTCCGTGCCATTTGCGGCGACACGGCCTCTAGCCGCTGGGCCGGCATCAGCGCCATCTTGCGCAGCGCGGCCATCAGCCCCAGCGTCTTGCGCTCGCGAACATAGCGGCCGAGCACCCGGCCATAGGTGCCGGCGCCGCGCGGATGCTCACCCGAGGTGACCCACGGCATGCCGTCCGATGCGATCGAGATTTCGGGTTCGGCGATGATCGCATCGACCACGTCTTCCGGGATCATATGGACCACGACGGCGGCGTTGGGCTGCTCTCGGCGATAGCGTTCGAAACTGTCCTTGGTCAGCCGCTCGCCGGTCGCGGGCCATTGCAGATCGCCGAAGCTGATACCCGAACGCTCCTGCCAGCCATCCCGGAAGAATTCCGATCCGATCGATGTGCTGCCCGCGGTGTAGGGATAGGCTTCGGACGTGATGTCGAGCCCGCGCTGGCGCGCGCGCTTCACCATGTCGATCAGGACGGCGTATCGCGCAGGCCGGTCGAATGGAGGTGGACGATCTGGAGCGGAGCGCCTGTCACCGCGGCATTGGCGATCACTTCCTGCGCCACCGCGATCGGCACGCCGGGGCAGGATCGAGCGGGCGGCTGCGGACATGGACGAAAACCGGCGCGCGCGTCGCCGCCGCGGCCTTGAAGATGTCGTAGATCTCGCTGCGGCCCGCACCCGGCGTATATTCGATGCCGAGGCCGTAACCCAGCGCGCCGGCCGCGACCTCGCGATCGAGCGCCGCGACGATAGCGCGCTGCTGCTCGGGTGTCGCAGGTGCGGTATATGCGCGGCGGTCGCGCGACCCGGCGTCCGGATTGATCGCACCATGGCCTGAACACGGCGCGTTGCTGATCACTTCCCGCCGCGCGCACTGGTGCGATGCGGTCGCACCGAAATTGACGAGCGCCTTGCCCGACAGCGCGGCCAGGAAGGGCGCGATCGGCATGGCGCCGCCCTCCGCATCGATCGCGGTCGTGACGCCGTCCAGGACCTGATAATATTCGCCCTTCGGGTTTTGCCCATGGGCGTGGAGATCGACGAAACCGGGCGCGACCACCAGGTTGGCCGCGTCGATGGTGCGGCGCCCCTTGAGCTTCGCGGTGCTGATGGTTGCGATGCTCCGGCCATTGATCCCGACATTGGCGACTTCATCGCGCCCGCTTTCGGGGTCCATCACCCGGCCGTTGGCGATCACGATGTCATAGGTCTGCGCGGCGGATTCGCCTCCGGTCTGTGCCCGCAGCGGGTATGCGACTCCGGTAGCGGCGAGCAGCAACGGGAAGGCCGCGAGACGAAGTTTCTGATTCGACATAGAAAACCCTCCTAAGACTCTGGCGCGCGTTGCAAGTCAGTGGATGAACCGCGCCAGCCCGCCTCACTTGCTTTCTCCGATTGGAATATTCACTGCGAAACTCGACATTGCAAGGACGAATGATTCTATAATAAATTCTGAAAATACAATATCTTACAAAGCGGCCGCAGTAGATTTGCATATCTGAGAATATCTGATAGGAAAATATAGTCCCGATGCGGAGCGTAAAAGCCGCGCGAGATATGGGGAGAGCCGGATGAACTACGGGTTTAGTGCGCGGTCCAAATCCTTGGCGGGGACGGCGATCGTTCTTTCGCTCCTGTTTGGTGCGCCCGTTTCAACGATGGCGCAGACTGACCCGGCGCAGGCGGTGAGGAGCTCAATCGACCGGCGAGGCTCGCCGGTCTCGGCGAATTCGTCGACGGCGTGATGGCCCAGCAGATCGCGACGCGCGAGATCGCCGGCGCGGTCGTCACCGTCGTCGCGAACGGCAAGATTCTATTCTCCCGCGGCTATGGCTATGCCGATATCGAGCGCAACATCCCGGTCGATGGCGAGCGGACGCTGTTCCGTCCGGGGTCGGTCTCGAAGCTGTTCACCTGGACGGCGCTGATGCAGCAGGTCGAGCTGGGCAGGGTGAAGCTCGACGATCCGATCGACAAGTATCTCGATTTCACCCCCGGCGAACGGCCGGACCCGTCCGATTCTGATCCGGCATCTGCTCGATCACACCCCAGGCTTCGAGGACCTGGGGGGGGATCACCGCGGAGTCGGTTTCGGGCCTGATCCCGCTCGACACCTTCCTCAAGAACCCGAAGAATATTCCCGCGCGCGTGCGGGAGCCAGGCGTCGAGACCTCCTATTCCAACTATGGCTCGGCGATCGCGGGCTACATCGTCCAGCGGGTCTCGGGCGAGGCATTCGCAGACTATATCGACAGGCACATCTTCGATCCGCTCGGCATGACGAGCGCGACCTTTCGCGAGCCGCTGACGGGTGAGCGCGCCGCGAACATGGCGACCGGCTACAAGCTGGTCGATGGGAAACTCGTCGCCAAGCCCTTCGAACTTTACTCGAACATCATGCCCGCGGGGTCGGCCTCGGCGAGCGGCCCGGACCTCGCCCGTTTCATGCTCGCGCATCTGGGCGACGGCCGGCTTGGCAATGTCCGGATCCTGAAACCTGAAACGATGCGGCTGATGCGCACCAGCCTGACCCGCAACGCGCCTTCGCTCCAGCCGATGGCGCATGGCTATATGGTGTTGCGCGAACAAGGGCCTCGCCTGATCGGGCATGGCGGGAATACCGCCGACTTCCATTCCTATATGGTGCTGGCGCCCGAAGCGAACTTCGCCTTCTTCGTCTCCACTACCGGTGGCCAGGGCAGCTATGGCGGCCGTACCGAACTGATGAACGCGATCATCGGCCGCGTCTTCCCGGCCGCGCCCGCACCGCGCTGGACCGGCAAGGCCGCACCCGCCGCCGGGTCCTATCGCACCAATCGGCGCACCTATAGCGAGACGCCCAACCCGGCTACGACATCAAGGTCACGGCACAGGGGGAGCATGGCCTGGTCACCGAAGCCGGCGGCAGCAAGACCTATTGGGAGCAGATCGGCCCCGAACTCTACGAACAGGTGACGGGGGCGCGGGCGGGCGGGCCTTATGAACGGCTGCAATTCTACGGCCCTGCCGACGACCGCAAATTGTCGTTCGGCTCGCAGCCGCACGTGCTCTTCCGGCTGGTGAAGCCGTGACTGCCCGCCGGTGGCGGCAAGCCACCGGCACGTTCGAAACCTGATCGGGCCGGATGTCCGGCCCGACGCCCAGTGTCGGCCAGGTCAGGCCGCACCGCGCGCAAGGCTCATATGGCGAGTCCGTTCGCGGCGCCACGCATAGAGGGAACCATCGCATGATTTCTCCCCGATCCCATCGTCACATTCGCTTCCGCAGCAGCGCTGTAGCGCTCGGCGCCGCGCTCGCCTTCGCGGCCCCGCGTTCGCGCAGGATGTGCCGGAAGAGGCTGAGTCCGCACCGTCCGAAGTTGTCATCACCGGCTCGCGCATCAGCACCGCCGGTTTCGAGGCAGCGACCCCGACGACCGTGATCGGTGCCGCCGAACTGCAGCAGGCCGGCCGCACCGACATCGCCGCCTCGCTCGCCGACCTCCCGCAATTCCGCCAGACGCAAAGCGCCACGTCGACCAACACACTGACCTCTTCCGGTCAGGCGCCCGCCGATCTTCGCGGCCTGGGTGCGGCGCGCACGCTGGTTCTGGTCAACAACCGCCGCAGCGTCAGTTCGGGCGACCTCCAGACCGTCCCCTATTCGCTGGTCAAGCAGATCGACGTGGTCACCGGCGGTGCATCGGGGCCTATGGATCGGGGGCAGTCGCCGGCGTCGTCAACATCCTGCTGGACGATAACAAGGAGGGCTTCGAGCTCGGCGCGCAGACCGGTATTTCCTCGCGCGGCGATGCCCAGAAATACCTGCTTGAAGGATCGGCCGGCATCAAGTTCGCCGATGGCCGCGGCCATTTCATGATCGGCGCCGACTATCTGAAGGACAAGGGCGTCACCCCCGGCAATGCGCGCCCGCGCATCGGTTCGGCCGGCTTCTTCCCGGATACCACCGGCAAGCTGGTCCCGACCGGCAATCTGCGCGAGCTGACGCGCAGCGAGGGCGGCCTGATCCGTACCGGCGTTCTCGCCGGGCAGACCTTCAATCCCGACGGCAGCCTGCGTCCCTTCCAGTTCGGCATCGTCCCCCCGGCTCCGCATCGACGATGATCGGGGGCGAGGGCTACAATATCGATCAATATCGTTCGCTGTCGGCACCGATCGAACGGACCAGCCTGTTCGCGCGCCTGAGCTATGACGTGACCGACAATCTGAAGGTCTGGGTCGATGGGAATTACAACCGGGTCTCCGACAGGCGCCTGTTCTTCCCCGATCTTGGCGTTACTCAGCTCACCTTCTCGACCACCAACCCCTATCTGACCGCGGCGCAGCGTTCGGCCTTTGCTGCAGCGGGCGAGACCAGCTTCACATGGGTCGTGTGCTGACCGACATGTCGATGGTGGACTACGACTATAAGCGCGTGACCAAGCAGGGCTCGATCGGCTTCGACGGCACCTTCGGCGGCGGCAAGTGGCGCTATGGCGCGTTCTTCACCCATGGCGAACAGGAACAGGATCAGAGCCTTATCGGCCTGACCAAGAAGGCCGAGTTCGCCAGGGCGATCAACGCGGTGTCGAGCGGCGGATCGATCGTCTGTGCGGTGAATGCCGATGCGGACCCCACGAACAACGACGCAGCCTGCCGGCCACTCAACCTCTTCGGCTCGGGCCGCGCCGATCCGGCGGCGATCGCCTATGCGACCGGGACGTGGAACTCGGTGACGACGACCTGGCTCGACCATGCCGGCGCCAGTATCAGCGGCGAGCCTTCACGCTGTGGGACCTGCCGTCTCGGTCGCCGCGGGCGTCGAATATCGCGAGGAATCCTTCCGCACGCTCTACGATGCGACCTCGCTGGCGAACAACTTCAACACGATCAACGGCGTCGATATCAGGAAGACCGGCAACATGTGAAGGAGGGCTTTGCCGAGGTCGATATCCCGCTGCTCGCCAACCTGCCGATCGTGCAGAAACTGAGCTTCAACGGTGCGGTCAGGGTATCGGACTACAGCACCAGCGGCGCGATCTGGTCGTGGAAGCTGGGTGGAATCTGGGAGATCATCGAGGGGCTGAAGATCCGCACGACCCGCTCGCGCGACATCCGTGCGCCTTCGCTGACCGAATTGTTCAGCCAGCGCTCGACCCTGTTCACCAGTATCGCGGATTCGGGCCGCCCCAACAGCCCGCTGACGAACATCACGCTGTTCACTGGCGGCAACCCCGACCTTCGCCCGGAGATCGCCGACACGTTCACGGTCGGCGGCGTGATCCGTCCTGCCTTCTTCCGAGGATTCGACCTGTCGGTCGATTACTACAACATCAAGATCGACGACGTGATCACCACGCTGACCGCCCAGCAGATCGTCAATGGCTGCTACTCGCAGAACAATCAGGGTGCGTGCAGCCAGATCGTGCGCGACGGCAGCGGCGTGATGACGTCGATCAACGCGGCCTATATCAACGTCGCGAGCTTCAAGAATACGGGCATCGATATCGAAGCCTCCTATCGCACCAAGCTGGATGGCATCGGCCTTGACGGCCAGCTGAAGGTTCGCCCCGATCGCCAACTATGTCGATCAAATGGTCGTCAACAACGGTGTGGTTGCGATCGACGGTGCGGGCTATCTCGGCTCCCAGGCCGGCTACCTCGTGCCCAAATGGCGCGGATCGTTGACCTTCAACTATGGGGAGCCAGGGCATGGGCGCCGATCTGCGGACGCGCTATGTCGGAAGTGGGGGGGTTTGCGCCGGCCGCGGTACTCGCCAATCAGGATGCTCGGATCGACAGCCACATCTATGTCGATCTGGGTCTGCGCGCCTATATCCGGACGAGCGACAGGAACCGCCTGACGGTCTATGGCAGCGTTCAGAACCTGTTCGACCGCCAGCCGACGCTCGGCGCAGTCAGTTCGCCCTATCTCGACATCATCGGCCGGCACTTCACTTTGGCGTCCGCGCGAACTTCTGACAGGATCGCATCCGGGCCGGTCGACGTGGGCCGGCCGCAAGGGTTCGAGTGCCCGCTGCCGGTCAAGCGATGCGCTGGCAGCGTCCACCGAAGCGCAGCTGAAAGCTCAACCGGGTGTAACCTCGGGATATTCGAGGCGGATGGTATCGAGCAGACGTTCGATCGCGGCATTCTCGCGCGGCGTGCCGCTGGGAACGACCTCCCAGTTGCAGTGCGAATAGTGGCGCGGATCGCGCAACCGCACCGGGCCCAGCGCGATCCGCCAGCCGCGTTGCGAGCCACCCGCCTGCCGGACCAGCGTGGAAACGATCAGATCCTGAAGTTGGCTGATGAGCATTGCCGCTCATTGGCGTGACGGCGGCGGGCGTGCAAGCGAGGAACATGGCACCGGTGGCGGCCGGTACCGGTCGTGAAAATGGCGCCTGCGGCCGCGTGGGCGGATATTGATGTTAATTAAATCAATATGTTATGTCATGCCCATGCTTTCCGTCCCGGTCGATTCGGCTACTTCGGTGTTGGGCGTGGTCATTTCGCTGCGATCTAGGATCGCGTGGCCTTAGGCTTGGCGTTTCAACAATGAGATGGTGCTGAAGCCGGACATGGAGTGCGTTTCGCGCCTGCGGCGCGACCACCCTCTATTCTCTACGGACACAGGCTGGCTCTCTGTGGTGAGTTCGTAGTTGTCGACAGAATCGTTCACAAGCGTCCGACCGCGCCAGTCCATGTGCGACTTATTGACGATGTTCTCGTTATGATCGCAGCGCAACGACGCTAAGTCATTGGAATCGCTGGTGACCCCTACGGGAATCGAACCCGTGTTTCAGCCGTGAAAGGGCCGCGTCCTAACCGCTAGACGAAGGGGCCATGAAGGCGAGGGGCGCGGACTAGGCAAGGTGCGCGCTGGGGGTCAAGGGTCATTTCACCCCTCATCGTATCTATTCTACCCAGGGCGGCGTCTTCGATGTGGATTTCAGCCGCCGGGCGGGCGCCCCAGTCGTCGATCTTTGCGCGGCCCGCGATCCAGAGCCGCCGGTCGCGCGCGGCGCCGAGCAGGGCCAGGCCGAGCGGCGTGTCGGCGGAGCGGAAGGCGACGCACTTGATGCTGCGCCCATCCTCGCCTGCAACGATTGCCCTGACATGGCCGTTGCCGACCACGTCGCACTTGATGATGCGTACCGGGCCGGCGGCGACGCGGGGGGCGGGCCAGCCCATGCCATAGGGGCCGCCCGCTTCCATCGCATTGACCAGAGCCGGATTGACCCCGCCGGGCGCGAGCACCGCGTCGAGCAGCAGCGCGCGTTCCCCCGCGGCGCGCTCGACCGTCTCGGCGAGCTTTTCATCCAGAAAGGCGACGAGCGCGGGGATCTGATCCTCGGCGATCGTGACGCCGGCCGCCATTGCGTGCCCGCCGCCCGCGATCAGCAGCCCGGCTTCCTTTGCGGCAAGGATCGCCGCGCCGAGATCGACCCCCGCGATCGAGCGGCCGGAGCCCTTGCCGATCCCGTCTTCGCCGATCGCGATGACGATCGCGGGGCGGCCGAGCCGTTCCTTGAGCCGCCCCGCGACAATGCCGATCACGCCCGGATGCCAGCCGCGCGCGGCGACCACGGCGACCGCGCCCTCGGCCTCGATCGCCTCGGCCGACTGCTGCACCTCCGCCTCGATCGCGGGGGCGTTTCCTCGTTTTAGACGGTTCAGTTCCTCGGCGATCCCCCGTGCCTCGTCGGCGTCCTCGGTGGTGAGCAGCCGCACGCCCAGGTCGGACTTGCCGACGCGGCCACCCGCGTTGATCCGCGGCCCGAGCGCGAAGCCGAGATCGGTCGCGGTCGGCGCGCGGGTCAGGCGGCTCGCCTCGATCAGCGCGTTCATGCCGGTATTGGGGGCGCTGCGCCATGACCTTGAGGCCCTGCGCCACGAAGGCCCGGTTCAGCCCTTTGAGCGCGGCGACGTCCGCCACGGTGCCCAGCGCCACGATATCGAGCAGGTCGAGCAGCTTGGGTTCCGCGCGGTTCGCGAAGAAGCCGCGCCCGCGCAGCACGCGCACCAGCGCGGCGCCAAGCAGCCAGGCGACGCCGACCGCGGCGAGATGGCCATGCTGGCGCCCTTCATCTTCGTCGAGCCGGTTGGGGTTCACCAGCGCCAGCGCGACCGGCAGTACCGACGCGCATTTGTGGTGATCCCCACGATCACTTCAGCGCCTGCATCGCGCGCTTCGGCGAGTGCGTCGAACGCCATTGCGCCGCAATCGACCGTGACGATCAGGTCGGCACCTTCACGCTTCAGCCGCACCAGCGCTTCGCCCGACGGGCCATAGCCCTCCATCAGCCGATCGGGGATGTACGCGCGCGGATCGAGGCCGAGATCGCGCAGCAGGCGGATCAACAGCGCGGCGGAGGTGGCGCCGTCGACGTCATAGTCGCCGAAGATCGTCACCGCCTCGCGCCGCTCGACCGAATCGGCGAGCCGTTCCGCCGCCCGGTCCATGTCACGGAAGATCGACGGGTCGGGCATGAAGGCGCGGATGCTGGGGCTGCGATGCGCCTCCAGCTCTTCGCGCGCGCAGCCGCGGGTGAGCAGCAGCTGGGTCACCAGATCGTCGGGTGCGAAGCCGGGGTCGCGCGCGTCCGCGGCGAGGCCTCGCCAGCGCCAGGGCTGGCCGAGGATCGAGCTGTGGGCGTTGAGCACGGGAGTCATCCGGGGGCTTTAGCGCGGATCGGCGATCAGGGGAATCGCCGCTTCCGCCCGGGCCCGCGTTCGGCGCTCATCGCAGCGAGACATAGCGTTCCAGCGGCCTCGAGAAGGCATCCAGCTCGCGGGGCTTGATCTCGAATCCTTCTGGGTCGTCACGGATATGGCCCAGCTGGGTATAGTGAACGCGGATCAGCGAGCGCTTGGCGGCGGAGCTGACCGGCAGGGTGGTGAGGGGGCCACGCCGGAGCGCTGCGGTGGCCACACCCGGTAGCCGAGCAGCTGCAGGTGCTTGCCCGTCGTTTCGAGCGCGATGGCGACGGCCTGGTGATCGGGGTGCGCGTCGTCCCGCCGGCCCTGCGATCAGGTCGAGCCGCGGCAGGCGGCGGATCTGCCGGGCAAGAACGCGGCGGCAATCGTCCACGCTGGTGCCGCCATCGGGCAGGCCCAGGAAATGGATGGCCCCGCGCATTACCCCCAGCCGGCGGAGCGCGTGCCGGGTTTCCATCTGCCGCGCCGCGATCAGCCGGCGGCGGGGCCATTTGCGGCTGTTCGGGTGCGACGCTGCCCCGTCGGTCACCACTGCGACATGCACGTCCGTGCCCCGGCGCAGGAGCGAGACGATCAACCCGGCGGTGCCGATCAGCTCGTCGTCGGGATGCGGGCGACGATCAGCGCCACGCGCGGATGGCCGAGACGCGGCCTCATGGCGTCAATCCTCCAGGATCTTGCTGTGCGTCGGGTGTCGCGCATGCGCAGATAGACGATGAGCGAAATGCCGATCATTCCGGTCACATACCAGTAGAAGCCGCGCTCCATTCCCTGATCCTTGAACCACAAGGCAACGTATTCCGCGGTGCCGCCGAAGATCGCATTGGCCAGCGCATAGGGCAGGGCGACGCCGAGCGTGCGGATATGCGCGGGGAACAGCTCGGCCTTCACCACCGCGTTGATCGAGGTGTAGCCGGTGACGATCACCAGCGCGCCGAGCATCAGGCCGAACGCCGCCCAGGCGCTGCTCACCTGCTCCAGCGGGGGTAAAGATCGGATAGGTGCAGAGCACGCCCAGCACGCCGAAGCCGATCATCAGCGGCTTGCGCCCGATCCGGTCGGAAAGGGCGCCTGCGAGTGGCTGGATGCACATGAACACAAAAACAGCGCCGCGGCGTTGATCTCGGACGCGGTCTCGCGATCGAAACCCGAGGTGTTGACGAGGAACTTCTGGAGGTAGATCGAATAGGCGTAGAAGGCGAGCGTGCCGCCGCGGTGAGCGCCACACCAGCAGGAACTCGCCCGGATGCTCCCCGAGCAGCGCCAGCGCGCCGGTCTTGCGCCCTTGGGCCCCTTGGCGTTGTGGAAGCTCTCGGTCTCGGCAAGGCCGCGCCGCAGCCAGAAGACGATCACGGCCAGCGCGCCGCCGATGAAGAAGGGGATTCGCCACCCCCCAGCTCTCCAGCGCCGCCTCGCTCATCGACGCCTGCAGGATCAGCAGCACGCCGAGCGCGATGAGCTGGCCCGAGATAAAGCGGGGACATATTGGAAGCTGGAAAAAGAAGCCGCGGCGCTTCCTGCCCGCCATCTCCGACAGATAGGTCGCGCTGGCGCCATATTCGCCGCCGATCGACAGCCCCTGCATCAGGCGAGCGAACACGAGCGCGCAGGCGCAAGGCGCCGATCGTCTCGTAGCCGGGCGTGACCGCGATCAGCAGCGAGCCTGCGCACATCAGCGAAACTGACAGCGTCAGCCCCGCCTTGCGGCCATATTTGTCGGCATAGACACCATCAGCCAGCCGCCGATCGGCCGCATCAGGAAGCCGACCGCGAACACCGCGGCGGTGTTCAGCAGCTGGGTGGTCTGATCGCCTTGGGGAAGAAATGCGGAGCGAAATAGAGGGTGAAGGCGGCATAGGCATACCAGTCATACCACTCGACCAGATTGCCCGCCGATCCGCCCAGGATCGATTTGAGACGCTGGGCGTGCCGGCTTCGCCGCTGTTTTCGTTCATGCAGCGACCTTAGCCGCTGTTGTGCCTCAGAACAGCCCCGGCACTTCGCGTTTGCCCGGCCCTGGTCGGGGGCCCATCGGGCGTGATCAACTCCATCGGCGCGTCGTCGAGCAGGGCCGGCTGGACTGGGTGCCGAGCCCGGGGGTGCTCGCCGATGCCGATGCGGTGATCGCGGTGCAGGCGCGCCCGGCGAGGAAGTCGAGCGCGGCGCGGGTCGAGGCTTCGGCCGGATCGCCGAGCTGGCGGCTGATGTCGTCGCTCGCCCGGCAGGTCGCGCCCATGAACGGGGCAAGGCCGTCATAATAGGCGCCCTGGCGATTCGCGTTCTCCAGCGCGAAGGCGACCACGCGCAATCGGTCGTCGCACGCCGCCTGGTCGATCGCGATCTGGCCCACGGGCTTGCCATAGGTGTTGGTGCCGACCAGCGCCGAACGGTTGCCGAGATAGGGAATGAAGGTGTTCATCACCAACTCGCTCGCCGATGCCGATCCGCCGGTGCCGATGAAGGCGATTCGCGTCGGCGCGATCGACTGCGCCTGCGGGGCGAAATAAACGGTACTGCCTGCGATGCCTTGGACGGGCGGTAGGCGATATAATTGGCGACGGTCGATGCCGTCTTGTCCGCACCGAGCAGATTGTTTGACCAGGTCAGCGATCGAGACCAGCCCGCCGCCATTGTAGCGCAGGTCGATGATGACCTCGGTGATTCCCTGCGTGCGGAAGTTGGCGAAGGCGTTGCGCAGCGGCGTTTCGGCCGTGTTGATGAAGGTGCGCGGGGTTGATGTAGCCGACCTTCTTCCCGCCATCGTCGATCACCTTCGCGCCATAGCGTGTCGAAACCGGCGTCAGGCTGAAGTTGGTCATGGTGACGCTGACGTTTGCGCGTGCCGGCGGCATCGCGAATCTCGAAGGTACGGGTGGTGCCCGTCGTGGACGGGCCGAGCGCGGCGTTGAGGCCCGCCGTGCCTTCGCTGGCCAGGATCGAGGCGACGGTGCGCAAGTTTGACGCGCTCGTGCCGATCGCCACGATCTCCGTGCCGCGATCGATTCCCGCGGCCAGCGCAGGGGCGCCCTCGAACGCTTCGGTGATCACCGCCGGTTCGATCCGTCGAGCGCGAGGCGGAAGCCATAGCCCGCGCTCGACCCCGAATTATAATAGGCGTTCTCCTCGGCGATCGAGGTGATGTAGGTGAAGAACCGGTCCTTGCGCTGGGCCGCGCGGTGGCGGTCAGCGCGTCGATATAGTCCTGGACCGTCGAATAAGCGGCCGGGTTCAGGCTCGCGGGCAGCGTTTCGGGGAACAGATACCATTCGTTCATCTGCGCCGCGACCCAGTCCTGCCGCGACCGGAGCGAGCAGGTCGACGGAGTCGGAGTCGATGTGCCGCCGCCGGTACCGCCGGTGCCTCCCGAGATCGAACGGATCCGCCACCCCCGCCGCATCCGGCGAGCAGGGCGAGGATCGCGGTCATTGCGGTCAGGCGGCGGGCGGTGTTGCTGGATACGCGCTGCATCGTCAGACCTTGTCTGGACCGCGGCGGTCGCCGCCACGACTGGCGGATGCGCGCATGGTTTCTGATGCGATCATCTCCACCGGGCGGTAAAAGGCAAGCGGGATCGGTGCGCTTGCCCTTGTGTTTCCAGCCTCCCCCTGCTGGGGCCCGCCTCCTGACGCCCGGGGCAGATGTCTCGGCGAACCCTTTTCTATTGAATATGATTCGGAGTTGAGACGGCTTTATGCAGATCATCGTTCGCGACAATAACGTCGATCAGGCCCTTCGTGCGCTCAAGAAGAAGCTGCAGCGTGAGGGCGTGTATCGCGAGATGAAGCTGCGCCCGTCACTATGAGAAGCCGAGCGAGAAGCGCGCTCGCGAGCGCGCCGCCGCGGTCCGCCGTGCGCGCAAGCTCGAGCGTAAGCGCATGGAGCGCGACGGCGGCCGGTAAGGCCGTTCGGATCGCCGTCCGCGTGATGGGGCGGATGGCGTGACTCTTGTGACTTTTCCGCCGCGTGCAGTGCGCGGCAACCCGGATAGCTGATCCATGTCGTCCGTCACCGCCGTGCCGATTCTCCCGACCAAGCGCAGCTATCTCGTCTGGCTCTGGATCGGCGTCGCGATCGCGGTGGCCGGCGCATTGGCGTTGGCCTGGGTCGGGACCCGTTCGGCGGCAGTTGCAAGCTATTCGAACGAGGATTTCCTGGCCTGGAACAAGGGCCAGTCCGGGGTGCAGACCACGGCGAGCGGCCTGCAGTACAAGGTGATCGAGCCGGGCGAAGGCCCGGCCGCTGCCGACAATGACGGGGTGGAGCTCGAGATTCACGGCGTCAAGCGCGACGGCAAGGATTCCAGCCGCGCGCGCCGATGCGCTTCCAGGTCTCGCAGCAGCCGATGATCCCCGGCTTCACGAGGGTGTGAACTGATGCGCAAGGGCGCGCGCTATCGCCTCTGGGTGCCGCCGAGCCTGGGTTACGGCGCCGAGCCCAGCCCTGAGAATGAACTGGCCGGTCAGGTGCTGGTGTTCGACATCGAGATGAAGAACCTCGTCCCCGCGGCGGTTCTCCAGCAGATGATGATGCAGCAGATGATGCAGCAGCAGATGCAGCAAGGCGGCGCGCCGGGCGGTCCGCCCTCGGGTGCAGAGGCGCCGGCAGGCCGCTGATCCGCGAGTGGTCGTACGGCTCCAGCCGCCCCCGTTTACCACAAGATTCGCCGTGCTCGCCGGGACCTTTCGTGGGCATCGGCCTAAGCTGGCGCCCGATTCGCGATACGTCGCACGATATGTCGACGGGGAAGTGAGATGCGGCGCTATGCGGGTGAAATCGCTCAGGACGACGCTCGGACGAGCGCGCCGATGCTGTTCGACGGCTGGGGCTACGTCCCTCTGGACACCACGCCCGAACCGGCTAGGCCGGACGCGCCTGGCCGGGGCGCTGTAGAGGCCGCTAAGCCGCCTGCGCGATAGCCCATCGGCGTTGCCGCTACGCCAGCCGGGGGGCTCTCCTGCCCGGGCGGCACGACGGCAATCAGTCGCCCCCACGCACCAGCAGCGACTGCCACTCGCCCGTCAGCGCCGCATTGCGCCTGGCGTAGAAGGCCGGAAGTTTCCCGTCCGCCGCGGGGCGGGCAGCCTCCGCTTCAACCGTGCCGGCCCGGGCCCTGATCGGGGGGTGAGAGCGACTGGGGATCTGACCCTCCAACAGGCGCGGGCCGACTTCGCGCAAGAAGCGGGCGGCAAGCGATGGTGCGTACCCGGCCCTTGCCAGAAGGTGGACCGAAAGAATGTCGGCCTGGATCTCGGTTTGGCGGAAGAGCCGGACATTCCGTCCGAACCCGGACGCCAGGCCGAACGAGGCACCCGCGGCGATCAGCCGGACGCGGTGGCGCAGGATATTGTGTGCAAGTTCATGCGCCACAACCGCCGGGAACAGCTCGGGATCGACATCCTCGATATACTTGACGTGATCTGAACCAGCTCGCCATTGGCGCGCGCGTCGAACCGGTCGGCGATGCGCAATTCGTAGCGGGTGCGGCAGGCGGGCTGCGGGCGGACGGTGAAATGAAGCGTTTTTTCCGTTGCGCAGCACTGCGATCTCGATGGGTTCGCCGGGCGGAAGCTCGGCAATCTGGCGGTAGAGCGCTTCGAGCGTGGCGACCGATGCCTCGGCCGGAAGCGTATCGGGCGGAGCAATCGTGCCGATCTTCACGATCGTGTCGTCCGCGCGGATTCCGGCCCGATCTGCCGGGCTTCCGGGGACGACGCCCTCGACCGCAGCGGTGCCGGCCATGCCGAAATGGGCGCGTACCTGCGCACGCGATCCGGGCGCATATTGCGCCAGCGTGTGAAGCTGGATGCCCGTGCCGGGCTCCTGCCGGTCGCACAGGCCGGCCGCCGCGGTGCTGAGCCTGAAACCGGTGGCGGCAACCCGCATGTCGGCGGTGCGCAACGCTTCGTGGAGTTCGCTCGTTTGTGTGGTTGCGGCTGCGCCTGTGCCGCCGGCGCGATGACTGCCAGCGGCAGAGCGAGCCGGCGGACGGCAAGGCAAATTGCATGGGTCATGTGCGGCCTATGGACGATGATGGTTGCATGGGAAGCAGGCTGCGGGTATTGGCGCGACGGTAATATCATGCTTCGTAATCTTCTTTCGACGTTCGCCCGGAAGCGCGACGTGCAGTCGCGGCCGCGGGGAACGATCCCTGCCGGCACGCGCGTCTATGCCGTGGGCGACATCCACGGGCGGCTGGACCTGCTCGACGATCTGCTTCGCAGAATGGAAAGTGACGACGCCGCGCGCGGCGCCGCGGACACGATCGTCATTTTCCTGGGAGATCTGATCGACCGCGGCCCGGACTCGGCCGCAGGTCGTGCAACGGCTGCTGGAGCTGGGGGCTCGGACAGAAAAGGTCCGCTTTCTCCTTGGCAACCACGAGGAAGTCTTCCTCAAGTCGCTGGCCGGCGAGCAAAAGGCGTTGCCATTCTTCCTGCGCATCGGCGGCAAGGAAACCGTGCTGAGCTATGGAATCAGCCAGTCCAAATATGGGGCAGAGCGACTATCCCGAACTGCTCGCCCTGTTGGGGGAACGGGTGCCGCAGGCGCATCTGGATTTCCTGTCCGCATTCGAGGACTTTGATCGTCATCGGCGATTATGCGTTCGTCCGCCGGTATCCGGCCAGGCGTGCCGCTCGAAGCGCAGAAACCCGAGACGTTACGCTGGATCCGTGAGGATTTCCTGAACAGCGCTGAGCCGTGCAAAGAAGATTGTGGTGCACGGCCCTCCATCTCGGAAAGGTGGAGGAGCGCGGGCGTCGGATCGGTCTCGACACCGGAGCGTAATTTCAGCGGCCGTCTCACCGCGATGGGATTCGAGGGCGCCGAGCGCTGGGTCTTGCAGACGGGCGATGTGGCCTGAGCACGACGGGCCCAGGCCCGATTTGGGGGCAGACCGTTCATCGTTCTGGAACCCTTTGTTCCTATGGTGTTGTGCATCGGCAACGGTTGGCGGAGTTCTCGAAACCTCTTGCTTTTCGGTTGCAGGGGCTGGTGGGTTATGCCATTAGGCGCCTGTATATGGAATCAGCGACAGAAAAGGGAGTATATTGATGCGCTTGGCGAAGATGATGATGGCCGTTGCGGCCTGCTCGCTCGCAGGGTCCCCGGCGACCGCCTCGTCGGCGGCTTCGAAGCTGTCGCTTTCGACGGCTGATGCCGCGCGCGCATCGACCGATGCGGGCCGCTCGAATGAGGAAGTCGGTGGTTTCTTGGTTCCGCTTCTCGCGGTTGTCGCGGTGATCGGCGGCGTGCTCGTCCTGGTTGACGAGGACGATACCCCCGACAGCCCGTAAGGCTATAAGATCTGCTACAGAATTTGAGCGGCGGCCGAAAGTCGCCGCTTTCTTGTGTGCGGGGTCCGCCATCGATCCGCGACAGCTGAAACGAGTGCGCCATGCGTTCTCAACAGGCCCCAAAAGCGCATTCCGCAGCATCCCGGTTGCGGGTGGAAGCTGCATTGGCTATCGCGGCGGCCGCGACAAGGGGTTGATCAGATGAAAGGCATCATTCTTGCCGGGGCAGCGGCACGCGCCTTTTCCCGCGACGCTGGCGATTTCGAAGCAGCTTCTGCCGGTTTTCGACAAGCCGATGATCTATTACCCGCTGAGCGTGCTGATGCTCGCCGGGATCCGCGAGATCCTCATCATCTCCACGCCGCGCGATCTGCCGATGTTCGAAGCGCTGCTGGGGGATGGTTCGGCATTCGGCGTCAGCTTCAGCTACGCCGTCCAGCCCCAGCCCAACGGACTCGCCGAGGCGTTCGTGATCGGCGCCGATTTCGTCAATGGCGGCCCGAGCGCGCTGATCCTAGGCGACAATATCTACCACGGCGACAAGATGGGCGAGAAATGCCGTGCAGCGGCCGAGGAAGCCGCACGGGGCGGGGCCAATGTCTTCGCCTATCATGTCGACGATCCCGAGCGTTATGGCGTCGTCTCGTTCGATTCCGCGACCGGCCGCGCCACCAGTGTCGAGGAGAAGCCTGCCAACCCCGGTCCAACTGGGCGATCACCGCCTCTATTTCTACGACAAGGACGTGGTGGATATCGCAAAGTCGATCCGGCCTTCTGCGCGCGGCGAACTCGAGATCACCGACGTCAACCGCACCTATATGGAGCGCGGCGACCTCCATATCACCCGGCTCGGCCGCGGCTATGCCTGGCTCGACACCGGTACGCATGAGAGCCTGCACGAGGCGGGGCGTTCGTCCGGACGATCGAGCATCGCACCGGCATCAAGATCGCCTGCCCGGAAGAGATCGCGCTCGAACTCGGCTGGCTCGACGGCGACGCCGTGCTCCGTCGCGCCGCGAGCCTCGGTAAGACCGGCTATGCCGACTATCTCAAGAAACGTGTCGCGAGCCTCGCATGACCCTGTTCAACCGTCTTGCCATTCCCGACGTGATCGAGGTCGCCCCGCCCAAATATGGCGACCATCGCGGCTGGTTTTCGGAGGTGTTCAAGCTTTCGGCCTTCGTCGCGGAGGGCGTCCACATCGACTGGATCCAGGACAATCAGAGCTTTTCGGCGCAGGCCGGGACCGTGCGCGGGTTGCATTTCCAAGCACCGCCGGGGGGCCCAGGACAAGCTGGTCCGCGTGCTGCGGGGAGCGGTCTACGACGTCGCGGGTTTGATATCCGGAAGGGGTCGCCGACCTATGGGAAATGGGTTGGCGTCGAGCTGTCGGCGGAGAAGTGGAATCAGCTGCTCGTGCCGATCGGCTTCGCGCACTGCTTCATGACGCTGACCCCGGATACCGAGGTGCTCTACAAGGTCAGCGGCCCTACTCCAAGGAACATGAGGGCACGATCCTGTGGAACGACCCGATCTCGGCATCGACTGGCCTGATC